>VZRH01002888.1:1914720-1988505 GCA_013397555.1 Urocynchramus pylzowi
AAAAAAAAAAATCTGCTGTTGTGCAACGCCCTCTTCATATTAGGTTAATTAAGCTGGTACCATTAGTTGCACGGGGATGAGATATTTTGTGCTCTGAATAAGCAGGGCTGGAAGACTTGGGCCTTGTGTCTTCTTGGGATGATCAGTGAGAGATGAAAAATCACAAAGGCAGTGAGTGCTTGTGTGCTATGACTGAGCTTAGCTTGACAGCTGGCCAGCCCAATGCTAAATGTGCTAATCACGATAAAAGCAGGGTAATGAATCAGAGCCCAGCAAGGACACGCTCGTTAGCAGTGCTGAAAGCAAGCAGAGGAAACCTTCCCACGTTACAATACATACTTTTCTTCCCTAGAGAGCTTTTGGGATACCTATTATGGGAATGTTTACCTCGGTGAGGCTGAGGGGAAATGGTGCAGTGACGCTGCTGATGGTGATAGCCTTGAGGCTTTACAAGGGAAGCCAGCAGTTATCTCTACAGAGGGACACCAGCAAAAGGATTTCCTACCTGCTCTGTGATGGGTCTCATAAGAAAACTTACACCAGAAAAGAATACACAGTATAATTCAGAAACTGACCTGCTCTAGCAAGGGAAGACCATCTCCTTTTACAGTCAGAGTGAATTGCATGTGGTTAGGATTTAGGAGACACCTTTTGGTCAGATGCAATAATCCATGGAGTTAAAAAGGATTGCTGTTAAGGCACAAGAGATTCCTGCTAATACTTCAGGTAAAAAGATAACACTTTTTTACATTGACCATGGCTGCTTACCAGGATTTCATTTTTATTTTTGGTAAAAATACATTATCTACTTTAAGGAATAAAAATCCTGTTGAAAAAAAGGCCTGGAAATCCTCTCTTCAGCATCCATCCCTTGAGTAAGTCACCAAATGCGCTCAGAGGAATATCAGGGTGGAAACTCAAGATGTGCTGCAGCCCCTCACACAGCCCCCAGAGCAAACCCTGCCTTGGTCCCTCCATGTACTTGGGGAACTTTGCCCCATGAACTGGATGATTAGGAGGAGCAGCATGCCTTCTAAAAAGGGGGCAGGGGCAGGGAGTCTGCCTGAGTGTTCAGGGCTGGTTCTACTCAGCTGGCACAGCACTGGCTAGGAGAGGATGTGGTTTGGAAACCAGACACGTCGTGGGCAAACAGTTGTGCTAGCTCTGGGTTCTGCTGCCTGTGGCTGTGTGGACTCTGACAGGATAGGTTTGTTGTTTTTCTGACAAAAAAATTAAACAGACTGAGACAGAGCAAATTACAGGACTGTTTCATCCAGAGTCAGTGGACCTTGGGCTCCTACTAAACCATTTGCCAAGCTATAGGAGGATTTCTGTGTGAAGAGGTCACTGGATTCATAGCCTCTAAGGCCCAAAGAAATCATTTTCACAAGCCAGGTGGGTATCCTGTAAAGCCTAGACTGCAAAACACAGGACATGTGTGGGGACCTGGAACAAAATGTTCTCTCTTTTATCAACGAGGAACTGAGCTTGGATTTTCTACAGAAAAAATAAATTCCATTAAGACCATGCAACAATAATGGTAATGGATGGGATCTTCATTAGCTGATGAGAGAAATAACAGGTAACAGCTATGAATGGAAGTCTCTGTCCCCAGAAATAAAACAACATTTGTTTTCACAATGGCAGAAGATACCCTAGCTACCAGTGAGCTACATTTCTTCTTTTTTGAACAGAGGGTTTGCACTTAGCCATATGTTAACTCAGAAGATGACAACTCACAGAAAAATTTCATGAGGTAGTAAAAAAAAAAAAACCAGTAACAGGGAACTGCCTGCCGGATTATTATGAAGAATTGCTGTGAGAAAATGTTCATCCTGCTAGGCATTTCCAGGGGCATCAACATTTAGCTGCTCTCCCATTGTAAAACTATCTAGGAATGCCAGCTGCCACCTTTGCTAAGTGGTGTTGGAACAGATTCAGCCATGGCAGGAGTCACGTACAAAAAGCATGTACTTCTCACAGGTACGACACCAAATGCCTGTGCTTTGCATGTATGGCAACAGAAAACTTATTAAAAAAACAAAACAAAACAAAACAAAACAAAACAAAACAAACAAACAAACAAAAAAGAGTGGGAATGCAGATGGAAAGGAAGAAGAACAGAAGCATTCTGTTTGGTCTCACACATGAAATGCTCAGATAACCTGCATAAATACTGGTTCCAGGCAAGCCCTAAAGATGTGGTTATTTAACATCACAGAAAACAAAATCCTTACCTCACCAGCATCACTGCTGCAGTCAGGCTTGCTCTGCTCACTACTGGAACATGCACTCAGAGTTAGTTTTCCTGTGTGGGATTTGTAGGCAATACGTCTGAGCCCAATAGTAATTCACAGTGCATGTGGAGAGGAGAAACCCTGAGGGCTTTCCTCTTTGTTCCAGAAGGGAAGATGCCCCGGGCAGGGATGGATGCGGGTCCTCTCCCGCAGATGGAGCCCTTGTCCCAGCCAGCAGCCGCTCCTTGGCTGAGCCCCAGCCCGGGGAATTCCGGGCGGCAGCGCAGGCGGCCTTCAGCTGCTCCTTCTCTCGGTTTTATCAGACTGAGGTTTTATTTTCACTCCGGGACATTTGCATCAAATGAGCTGGTTTTATTAGGCAGTTCCAGGAGAAGCCAGGATGGTGGGGAACTGTAGAGAGGGCAGCTCAGTACCAGCCTAACAGGAGATCAGGATCACAGAGGGAATTGAAAAGAAGTATGATAGCAGAGTTGTCAAGTAACTCTGTTGGTTGGGGCTTTTTGTTTGTTTGTTTGTAGTTTTTTTCCCCAGAAAAAAAAAAAAAAATCCATTCTGCAGGAATTGTAAAATCTGATGGTGGTTTGATCCCTTTTCCTATTGTTGCCTGTAATTAGCCCCTAATCATCCTGCAATTCTCATTTATGGATAACTCTGTACTTGCCCAGGTGAGAGGAGTGGGGTGTGTATGCTGTTCATGCAAGAGGGAGAACTGAGTGGCTGAGCCCAGCAAGCCATGATTCCTGGAAAAACCCAACACAAATCTGCTAATGAATTTTTCCCTAAAACACTCCAGGCTTCAAATTTTGTTTTATCCTCAATTAGGAAAAAACAATTTTTAAAAGTGCTCACAGAGTATACATTCAAATGAATCACACTAAACCCAGTAAAGTGATTCATGCTGATGAATTCCAAATGTTTTATTTGGAAGCTGATATCATTTCACTGAATTGTTTTTAAGTGGTTTTGTTCAAAGAGTGAATGGAGACATTTTTTGGAGGGAAGTTGGTCAGGCTGGTGAGGAGACAGGTCAGACTTGGAAGGAAGGGAATAAAATACAAGTTTTATCCAAGCCAAAATGAAAGCTTCAGCATTTTAAAAAAGTTTTAAAATAATTTTGAAAATATTTTGGTTCTGTGTCATTGAAACTGATATAATTTCACAATTCACAGGGAATTAAATTGTTTCATCTGAAAAAAAATTTTTTCAAGAACAAACCCAGCAATATTTTTGATCCCAAAACACCACATTTCTTGGCTGCCAGTGCAGCACAGAACTAGATTATAGTACTGAGACAGATGTTATCAATAATAGTAGGCCAAGAAGTAACTACATCTCTCAGTACAAGCAAGTCCTCAGTATTCTGAATCTCGTCAGTCTATGAGGGAACACAAGAACATTCCAGGGAAATCCAGAGCAGTGGCATTAGGTAATGTCACTGCTCAGAGAACGTGATGAAGTTAAATGCATGTACTGAATGCACTGCTTTCACACTGGGTGAGCAATGAGCCCCCACAAATGTAAAACTTTGTATGATGCTTTAAAATGTTTAATTATTTATGTTATAGAACCACAAACTTCATCAATTTGGCACTGAGCCTCCCAGGTTCTCACCCAAACCTTGTCTTGAGTGAATCTGACAAAACCCAGGTACTCCTTTCCTTGAAAAGCTGAAGAATTCCAGTGAACCACTGTATGCCCTCTGCAGGGCAGATCTGCTCAAGGATCTGCTCAAGGATCACTGTCCCCAGACAGCAGAAGGAAGAAGTCTTCCTTGCCCTCAGAGGCACTGCTTTTCTCAGCAAGACACAGGCAGCAGAAGATCCTCAGACCAATTTTGCAAGATAAAAGAAATATGAAGAATCTAATTGTCAAAATTGCCATGAACACTTAGACACCATGCAACCAGAACACTTCTTATATCTATTACATTTGCTATTTGGCACTTGCATCATTCAGTATTTTAAATATAAAGTATCTTTTCAAAGCTGATATTATTTTTCCTAGTAATTTATGAGAATGGACTCTTATATGCACCATAGCTTTTACCCTAACACTGTTGTGACAATATGTGGCTTTATGTAGGGTAGTATTTATTACTTAAGTGAAATACAAATTTAATCACATTGCTCATTAAGAGAATTTAATCTTATTAGAAAGGATGAAGAAGGAAAGATGGGAAATTTGCTCTGCAGAATAAACCCATTAGCACCTTATTCTTACTAAATTCTTCAGGATAATCTTTCTGCCTGGTATGAAGATGGAAAAGGCATTCCTAACCTCTTATTTTAATAGGCAGTGTTGCTAGCAACGAGAGCTGATACTCCCTTCAACGAGTATCCCAAACACTGCAAGTCAGCAGAAACATTTATCATTTTCACATGAATCGTTCAACTTGGGTAATGATCCAGGATGACTCTTCTGCAGTAAAACATTCATGCACAAAAGTAAATTAAGTTTATGCTGTCATCAGCTGCCAGATTTTTCCACACAAATCAGCCTTTACTTGCAATGGATCTATCAACTGTTTTAGCTACCAGAAAAAAAAAATATCATTTGGGGGATAGCATTTGGGGGATAGCTGTCAGCATTTAATAGTCTGAAATCATAAAAAGCAAGCTTCTTTTTTATATATGCAGTTAATGCTTTATAGTAAAATCTTCCTAGTTAGGCCTTTTGAGAGGGAAAAAAAAAAAAAGAAAAAAGAAAAGAAAAGAAAAAAGGAAGGATTTCTGAGAGACCTTCAGGGTACCTCCTAGGTGGAGAGAAAATTTTAAATCAAAATGAAGTAGGTAGGGTGTAAAAGCCATCATAGAAGCAGGGAAAATTAGGTAGGGAAAAAACCAACAAAGTGAAAATACCTAGGGAACAAACAACAGACAGAACAAAGAAACTATTTAATAGCAAATTCTTTAGTCCTGAAAAACAGGCAGCAGTGTAAATTGCCATTACCTTGTAAAACATCATGCAGGAATAGAAACCCTGGATAACACTTGCAGTCCCTTAAAGGTTAGCTTATGTCTGAGTGTGCTGCAAACAGATGTTATGCAGCTGCTGGAACCTGCTCTGCAGTCCCTACTTCAGGAACTCAGCTGGACTTCAGGTTTTCATCCCTCCCTTCCTCTGGTCACCCCTCACCTGGGATGTGCAGAAGAGGAAAGAGAGAAAGGAGGGGACACAAAGACCTCCTGCAGTTTGCCGTGTGGATATCCCCAGCTATGGGGTGAGGTTGGGCTCTGGGAGAAGCCCTGCAGGTGTTGCCTGCCACCCATCCATCACTGCCAGCACCCATGGCAAGGCCCACTGAGCTGCACACCATCCCCTGCACGGGCTGGGGGGAGCCCAGCTGGAACCACAAGGTGTGGCTGGTTCTGTGTTGCTTCCTGCAGCCCTCGAGCCCAACTTCAGGGGCTGTTTCTTCAGCAGCTAAAGGGCAGAACCAAGAGAAGAGCAGGGTTATATCCTAGAAACTGTTTTAGGTATGAGGATGTTCTCAGTGATTTCCAGACTGTGATTCTACATCTGTGCTCCTTCAGCTGGGGATGAAACCAGTGAGATGACAGCTTGAGATGACTTCACCTTTCAAATCCCAGAGTCCTTCAGCAAAGCCCAGGCAGTAAGAGCAAAGATGTCTCAAATTTTTTCTTTTCCTTTTAAACGTCAGAAACATTTTTGGTTTTGAAAAGGAAGCCCAAACTATCCTTTCTTCAAGAATAAATATTTGCACAAAAATTGTGGCAGGCAGCAGTACAAAATGATCATATCCTCACATGACAGTCATTTCTATGCTTGCCTGCATAGTCAATCATTTGTGGTTCATTTCTTGTGTGTTTGTGGCCCAGCCTGTCTGCCCTTAACTACATACATTTTTCCCATAAGTTTTGGAAGCATCTTTGCCCAAGGAAGGGCAACTAAAGGCATTTGAGATGCCTGATGGCATCTGCCTGGCCTCCCTCTGCCAGTGCAAATGGGCACAAATCTTCCTCAGGGGCTGTCATCCCAACCAGCCTTCCATGGATGTCTCAGTTACCCTTGTGCATCCCTAATGGCACCCAGCACCTCTGTCTTGTCAACTAAATTGAGCCTTTGGTGTAACACTTTTCCAAAAACTTTGGCCTTCATGAATGTAAATAAGGAATGAACGTAAACCTGCAAATGTGTCACGGACCCAAAAATGTGTAGTAGATTGCTTCACAGCAACAAGTCTCCCTGCAAACAGCTGCTCTGCACTGATATGATTTTCCCCAATATGAGTCTACATTTACATTAATCTTAAGGGTATTACTGGCAGAACACCTTATTAAAAAAAAAGAAAGGCAGGCTGAGATTACACACCAAGAAGAAACTATTGATGACCCTAGAGAAGAATCAGAATATAGTTAAATATTAGCAGTATTTTTTCTACCTTTTCTTCAGGCACTAAATGGGCAAATAAAGCAAAGTTCTTAAATGCATGAAGTATTGCCACTGGGCAGGCAAATTCTGTGGAGAAAATTAAGTGAAGCCCAGGAGTGTTTCAAATAGTGTCTCAGTACTCCAAGGTCAGCACAGTAATTCTGTATGCACTTCTTTTCATTTTCCTGGTATACCATGGGTGACTTCAGTCCTTGTTCAAAGCAAGGACTTGATCATCTCATACAGCCACAGTTTCCCATTTTTCTCCATGTTTCCCTAAAAAAAACTATTAAAGAAAGAGTTAAGTTCTCCAACACTCAGGTCTTGGTTTAGTTGTGCATTTACATGGGCACATTTGGGGCATTTGTCTGAAAACCTGAGTGTACCTTGACATTCAGCCATGAGGAGAATGGACTAATTTTTTCCAATCTTGGCAAGACGAACATGCTTAAATCAAAACAAATTAGTCATATTATGAAAGCTGAGACCCTTGCAAATTTATATTCCTCGCTGTGTTTGGGTATTTGTGTGGGCCCAGGGCCAGAAGTAGGCAAAGAGTTTGAAGGAGCAGAGAAGGGACTCTGTGTTGCTGATTTGGAGATAATTTCTGCCTCCTCCAGATGAGTCTGGGAAACATATGAGCTGGCACTTGGTGACAGTACAGCTTCTGTCAAGCGTGTATTCATTGGTTGTGTCCTGCCTTCTAGGCATCTAAGGGAGATTTAATTCTGATGCCAAACATCACAGCCAGTTTGACCTGACTGAGTGGTCAGCTGCCCTGATACAGCTGCTTGTGTCTGACACATGGCAGGCCTTGCTAAAAATTAATAAAGGGAAGCAGAGATGCTTAAACGTCTTTAACTGAGCAGAGGCTCTGGGCAAATTCTGGTCTTGATTACAAAGAGGCAGTCATACAGAAATCAAGAGGTGTCTTGATTTCCAGAATTCTCCCTCAAGATGAGAGGAGTGAGAGAGACCTGGAAAATCTGTGTTTCTGTGACCAGCTTCCCAAATTGCAGGAGGTGGAAAGAGCACAAAATGCTCTCCTTCCCCTGCTCTCTCTTCAAAATACAGACATGCTCTCATTGCAGCCTGCAGCAAAAGGGCTTAAATATGCAGAGTGCCAAGCCCTCAACAAAATTTCAAGTGCCTACTTCCATGAGAGTCAATAGATGAGAATCTTAGCTCCTGAGTGGATTGGGTTTTCCAGTCTGAAGCACAAGGATTTCAGAAAAGAGGGTGATGAAAACATTTGACTTGGAGAACCTTGAGCAACTCTGAATAAGGGCATTGCAAACAACAAATGAATATGTGTTCTGTGTCACGGATCTGCTGAGACAGATACCAAAACATGAAAACAGCTGCTGACAAAAAGGTCCATGTAGCTGAACAGTCTGGCTGACTGTAGCCAAAAACCAGACGCCTAGAGAAGCACAAGAATAGAGCAAGCGTATTTTCCCAGCATAGCCTGCCAGGCTCCAAGACTTGGTGCCTCAGGCATTTCCTGAGCCAGAGGTTGTCTGTTGTATTTAATAGCTGCACACACACTTTTCCTCCACTAACTCATCCAGTCTCTTCTTAAATGATGTGAACATTTAGTATCCACAACACCCCATGGCAGGGGTCTAAGGCTTTTACAAATGGCTATCAAAGAACTACTCTAATTTGCTATGGATCTCTTACCTACTGGTTTCACTTGATGCCCCAAACTTCTTTTTTTCTCCACTGTTACTCATGGTAAACATTCAGTCCCTTCATCCATTCATCCATCCATGATTACATGACCTTTGTCACATGTGTCTCATCTCACCACGGTTAACTCTTTTCCAGACAAAGCACCCTAGCCCACACTGTGATGCCAGACACAGAAACCATTCTCAAAACTTTTCTGGTGTCCCCAGCTCCACAGCCTGACAGGTCCCCCTTGTATTTATTAACCCTTTGGATTTCTTGTAGAAAAACTGTGTTGGTTGTTCCCTACAACCTCATTTATCCATGTGCTCACTTTATGCAATCTTTATGATAATTTCAATTTACCCCTCAGCTTCAAAGTATCACATTTGACTCCCACAGGAGAAAATATCTTATAAGCAAGAAATTATACATTACCACTTGCAGTTCAGCTTTCAGCCCTGAATTCCTTTTGAATTCCTTTGCTCTCTTTATTGGAGATTTTGATACAATTTTTTTTTGGGGTTTTTATTAAATTTTTTTTTTTTTTTTTTTTTTTTTTTTTTGGCAGGGAAAGGGGCTGCTTTGTCATGCTCTCAAATCTAACCTGCCAGAGATTTATGAACTCCAAAGTTCAGACTGCAAGGCCGTCTTGTGTCTTCGTCAATTTGTCTTACAAAAAAAAGTAGACCAGTGCTAAGAAATCAGATACCCCTCTGATCTGAAGATAAGCCAGTCCCAGTGGTTTTGGATGAGGTTCCCCTACAAAGAATAAATATCAAGCAACTCTAAAAGGCCACTACTTAAAAAAACCCAAACCAAGAAAAAAACATCCTTCCCTTCTCATTTTACAAAAAATAAATTTAAGAGCCTGGAGTCTCTCAACACGTCTCTTAACGTGTCTCTTAACATGTATTGCATCTCAACAACCTCCCCTTAGCTTATCAGAACGTGGTCACCTCGGCCTTGTCACAGCTCCCTTTGCTGCTTCTGAGCAGTCCCTGCTCTGTGTAAACTCTTTGGAGAAAAATCTGTCTGGACTGGGTGCCAGGAAAGCCTCTTCTGCAAAATGCACATTTCTAGAAGGAGCTCCTGACCCCTTCCTCCAGTTTCTGTCCTGGGTTTACGACAGAGCTCCAACAGTCCCTGCAGTATGGATACCCCACCAAGAAGACTTTCCTCTTGCAACTCCAGCATTTAAGGAATGGCATTGGAGTGACCCATGTGCCAAATTGACCCATGTGCCAATGTGACCCACTGGAGTGACCCATGTGCTGACCCATGGGCCCAGCACATCCCAGGGCACTCCAGAGTCCCCCCCAACTGGCCAGAGCTTCTGTATCTCTCCAGCCTGGATCCACAGGGAAGGATGGCATTTCTTTTTCCTTTTCACACGTGGGATGTTGACAGTGGGGCTGTTGCTTTTAGACTGCATGTTCCCCTGCACACACAACCATACAAGTGCTGTGAATGCTCCAGCAGCAAGAATGTACTGCTGCAAAACATTTGCCAGGTTTTCCATTGCATGTCAGGCTGTTTCAAGCAGATCTATTTCTGGGATATTCTTCCCCATCCTGAGGGATTGTGACCCTGTGTGGTTCTGTGATTACTGCCAATTGCCAGGCACTTTCTTGCTTGAACTTTCCTTTCCTTCTGGTTCTCTGGAAAATGCAGGAGGTCCTACCATGGTGGCACCACTGCTCTCCTGCCTGTGTGAAGGGAGAGCTATTTGTGGTGAGCAAATCTCAAGGAATGGAAAAGGGAGAAGCAGCCACATTTCAGAAGGAACAACAGCAGGGATGCAGGTTTCAGCACTGAGAGAAGCTGTCAGCCCAGCAGGGGAGGTGGCAGCACCAGAGATGATGCTCTTGGCCAGTTCCCACTAAGATGTGGCCACTGGGATGGATCCCCAGCATGCCAGCTGATGAGAGAGAGAGGGAGGACAGGAGGTTGTTGGGGATTAAAAAGCAAACCACCAAAAGTTCACAGTCACATGGGGCACAGATACAGAAAGTCAGGGTAATTTTTCTGCTGTTCAGGTATAGGAATGCAATGCCAGAGAGGAAAAAACCCCAATGGTGCTGCCCCAGCAGTATCACCGAGGTATGACCTGACCATATACATCATGGTAGATGTATACCTGATATTCCTCTTTTAACAAAGAGGATTTTAATGGCTTGATTATGCAGATTACTTTCCCCGAGATGATTAGCCTGGTAGTTACAAATATCCCCTTAAGAAAAAGCATCAGAAAGCATCATATTTACTGACATTTGTGCATGGACTTCCCACCTCCACTGACAAACATCTGAGAATTGTCCACTGAGTAACTTGTAGCCAATCCCCTCAGTTAATCACCTGGATTGCCTGCCAAGGAAATGGCCTTACTCATCCTATTAATACTGAGACATCCATCATTTGAATTATCCAGGACTGTGGAGGTGGAATACCTCAGACTGTCACAGGAACTTATGTAACTCTATGAGGGCAGAAGAAAAAAGGAAAGGACATCATGGAGGAAAGGTCACGACTCTACTACCATGCCCAAAGCAGGTGTTGTAGTTCGAGTTTGGTCCTGTCACTGATGCCAAATAAAACAGAAGATGCTTCATGCAGCCAAGGAATAAATCACTGCAAAAGTACTGACACTGCTATGGGTGGGTATTTTAAGACCCACAGCAGCCTCACCCATGGCTCTGACAGGCTCTGACAACTGCTATGTCACACACACCATGTGTCAGTCCATTCTATTTCCATGCTGAAATGCAGGCAGTCACTCTCCAGGGTCATGCCACAAAAGACCCATCAACAATTGTGATACCACGTGAGATACATGACCACAGAGCAATCAAACAGAAGGTAATTCAAGTCCAGAAATAAGCCCTGTTCTTGAAAGTATTTTTACAGCACATAACAAACTGGGAACAGACAAGTAGGGCAAAATTGGGGTGTCAGAAAAATAGAATTAGTTCTTAATATTTAGAAATATTTTTGCAGTCGTCCTGATAAAGGCTTGGGATAGATCCTTTATAGGACAAGTGATTAAGATGCGAAAAAACTTGACAATGCTTAAATTAAATTAAATTATAAATTATACATTAGCTACACATATTTTTCATAGCTAGAAATTCAATTTTTCTGAAGTTTTGATGTCTGCTGAGGCAACTGTGTGAATGGAGTATAGTAAAGAAGTAACAAAAGATCTCAAGAATGGCCATTTACTTGTTTTAAAAAAAACCTATTTTAAGGGCCATCAAAGATAGACAATGAAACATGAAACTGTTAAAAATATTCCTTTTGGCACACATCCCTCTCAGCATTCTTTCTCCACTTTGCAAGATGACTTTTTCCATTTCTACCATTTGTGTGAGCTTGAGGCTACAGCATGCAGTGTTGCTTTAAAAACAAAGGAAAATGAATCTATTCTAACCCAAAGAACACAGTAACTTTACTGCTGGAAGGAATGGCTAAGATTTTTGTTCTGCTTTAAAAGCACCAGAGTAATTTATAAAAGCCTAAGGGGGGTTATTTGTTTTAAAAGATCCCTCCTTCTTCTGGTTCCTCTGGTTCTTCCTCCAATGCCTGTTTAGTAACTTCTATATTGGCTTAATAGGACATATTTATGGCAAACTGGATTGTTGCACTCATAATATTTTTAAAATTTGCATTAGCAGAGCCTACTTGGAATAGATTTCTATGGACTAGTTTAAATCTCAGTTGTTCCCCTGTGATCATCCAGAGGACAAGGGAAAAATGACCTGATATTTCTATCCAGTTTTCACAGAAGACAAAAGATGGAGGAAAAACCTGCTCTGAATCTGTGCAGCAGGGTGCATGAAAATAAACATCTCTCAGCTATTTCAGTGAGAAAATGTATTTAATCTGTTTAATAGCATGCAGTAATGCTGTTCAGTCAAATGTATTTTTGTTAGGCTAAGTTTGAGTTCTGATGTCTACTGCCTGGCAGTAACTTGAACCCATGATTATTATGCCCTTTAACAGTCCACAAAAATGGCATGAGTCTAGTTCCACACTGGTGGCTGTACCTTAGCAAAGCTGAGCACCTGGTGCTGCTGAAATGCAGCTCCAAGGAAGAACAGACCTTACAAACCTGCCTTCCTTGTTCTTCTCACCAGGCTACTTCACACAAAGGTGTAAAGGCAGGAAAAAAGACAATGATTCTGACAACCTCCCAGACCTTCATATACTGGTAAAAGCTATATACTTCTGCTGGTAAAGACTTTCTGGCCTCACAAAAAAAAAATATGTATATATAGAGGTAAATACTGAATGCAGTAGATGCAAAATTACTACTTCATTTTTGGTTTCAAACTTGAGGCATCCTCACCGAAACAGTCTGTAAGATTTTCTAAAAGCCTGTGCCAAGGGAGTGTACTGTATTTAAATGAAGTTCAATTAATTTTCTTCATGTTTCTCTTCCTACCCCAAACTTCATTCTTCACTATTTACTTCCTCTGGCCCAACTCTCCCTGCCCAAACAGTCATACAAACCCACCTCTCCTAACCCCAGTCCCAGTTTCTTTGCTGAAAATCATCCAATCTCTTGTCATCTCAGTCCCAATCCCCCTTGCCCAGGAAATCTCCTTCATCCTTCTTGTCCCAGTTCTCAAAAACCCATCTTTCAGCCCTGTCCTGACTTTCCAGGCAGCTTCCATATAATTCAGGTCATTTCCTCCTTCACACTGCCAGAGTGATAAACGCCTCTTAGCTTTGCCAAATCTCAGCCTTGCCAGACTACAAGCTCGAAAAGATCTGAGCATGTCCCTTTTCTCCCTGGTTATAGAGCTGGAGATGTTCAAAGACATGTAATGCAGCTAAATTTAGGTGAAACTTACTAGGAGATCAGGAAGACACATCCTTGTCCCAAAGCTGACCTCCTGGCAGGGCTCACGCTTTCACTCTGAAGGCCTTAGAGGAGATGAAGAGCAATGGACCATTTTCAAAGGAAAGGTCACCTGGAGTTTAACATGAGCAAAATGACATTTCCTCCAGCTTTATTTACAGAACCAGATGAACCATTTCAACTAACATTTTCAAAGCCCAGCATGGGAAGTTTCAGCATGAATAGCTAAACTGACAAAATTACAAAAAACTGAGGGTAGGTTACTTTCCCGAGGAACGCTGGGGGAAGAGGAGCCATGAACCAACTCTGCCAGAGAACTTTTCCCCTCTAAACTAACACTGGCAGCTGAGGGGCAGCCAGCCTGCAGTCCAAATAATCACTGTGTTTCTTTTTAATATGAGTTTGGACCTGCTTCAAGCCTAGTGCTAAAATTAGATATTTTACTAGGTTTTTAATTTTTCAGTTCAAAGTCTAGAAGTTTTGAGAAACCACAAAAACCACTACTGAAGGTTTCCGTCTGGACCACGGTTCTGAGTTCAAGACATCCAACAGAAGCTGTTTTGCATTCTGCAGGAAGCCAGATGAGCACAGCTCAAAGAGGCAAAAGTGTTGCACTTCTCATCAGCTTCATGCTGCTAACAAGAAAAATACAGTTCCACTTTTTACAAAAGCCAAGGGAAGGATGAATACCTAGACACAGAGTTTTGGCTATAATCACAGTGCATGGTAGTTTAGATGTGCCTTTCTTAAGAGACCCCTCTCTAGAGGACACAAATGATTCCAAAGACATAAACAACATGCCAGCCTGACTGATGTGATTCATTGCTGCCTTTCTTTGATGAGATCACCATATGCTATTGCAGAGCAGAAGAAGCCTTGGTGCCTGAGCCTGAATTTTATGGTTCAAGAATCACCTATGTTTTCACTCAGGAAATTTATAGTCTTTGCTAACCCTAAACTAGAAGACACATCAGTCACACATTGCAACCTTTCCAGCAAACTCAGCTCCACATGCAGTATTTCAGTTTTTTCCAGTGCAGTTTTTTTCCAGTATTTTCTGGTTCTGTCATTTTGGAAGTAGACATAGGAAAAAGGTTAAAAGTCAAATCAGGCAAGCTGCATCAATAAGTTGAGTTCAAATTTTCTTGAAATAAGTATCAGTCTCAGAGTACCAACTCAGATCAGGTAAGATTATGTACTTAAAAATATTTGGCTTAGACAAATTACCTTTATTAACTTTCCACCAGGGTCCCCCAGAGAAGGGTTTCTACAGCATTCCAAAGGCAACAGTGCTCCAGTAAGTGCTCTACCCTTTCAGTCATTCCATTTTACTTCTCTCATCAAATATGTTAACATGCCTTTAAACCAACACAGAGTTCCTCCTGAAATTTTTACACATTTTTTTTTAATATGTTGTTTTTTCTTTTACTTATACTTCCAGTTTCTGATTATGTTTCAGGGTCAAGAAGAACCACATGAGGAAAATAAAATTTTAAAGAGAGAGATAGGAGAGGTCATAATCCATAATAATTTTTTTCCCTCTTTCAATAATCATTTACCTACCTGACAGGTTGATATGCTCAATCAATCACTTACTTTTTGAGTTTTATAAGTATTTAATATTTTCATTTTCACTAGCAGTTAATCACTTAGTGCAAATGACACTGCATGCTCATCAGTTACCAATATATTGCTTTATTTCTTGGTAGCAAATTAAGGCTTTATAGTGAGATTTGTACAGTACAGGCCAAATTTAAACATTAGAAACTTTAAAAACTGTGTAGCACTATTCACTCAATTCAACATAGCCAGAAAAGTAGCTTTTTTTTTTTTTTTTTTTTTTAATAAACAATTAAATGTTACCAGTGAGGCATTGTATTTCATGAGTGCAAATGGCTCAAAATCCCACCATCCTTAGGGCTCAACATTTAAATTCCTTGAGGCCACTTTTAGATAAAGGATAAACAGAGAGTATAGCTGGCTCAGATAAAATGTACTGTATTACTTGCTGGAGAAGAATCTCTTATTTTAGAAATACCAGAGGAAAGGAAAACCAAAATGAAATTAACTGTCCAAGGTTATATTCATATTAGTCACTGACCAGTAACAGTAGCAATGACAAATTCATTTTCCATGGCCCTCTTTGCCTTAGTGTAACTTAATTTATAATTCAGAGCTGATGCCATCCTGTATATTAAAAAATCGAAAATTGGAGGAACATACATAAGTTACAGGAATTTTTGCAGCAGTAGGACAAGTTCCCTCTCCAGGGACATGTCCAAACCATTGCCTTCCCCCCCCCCCAGTTTCAGAGAGCATTGTTATAAGTATTTCCTCAGCAGTTACTTGTTTTTCTTGGGCATATTGATTTTCACTTCATAGCACTGATTTTATTACTATTGTCTGGAGATGATGGAACTACTGCTTAAGAAAACCAGACACAGTGCTTCCCTTCTTATGAGACACAGTGTTTGAGCTGAACATGTGAATTCACCTGTCAGTCAGGCACAGGGGGCCTGCCTGAAAACATCATCAGCCCTCACGTGTCTGGCTTTCAGATCTGAGCATTACATGTGAAAATGCAAAGGAACAGCTGCCAGAAAATTGTGAAGAAAGTAACCATGAATCAACCACACACTCTGGGGAAGGAGCCAGTGAGATGGGGGACTTCCAAAACACTCCTGCTCATGCAAGAGTAAGAGTGACCATGAGAGCACCAGGAGCTCCCAGTGCCACAGGGCAACTCTGCTGTTTAATTCTTTGTTGAACACAGCTGTATCTCCAGCCTAAGGGGACACAGAGCCAAAGTCTCAAAAAATCTAAATCTAATGGGAATAACACTCCAAGCCCCTCTGTCCCCAGGGGTGTTATCTAGATCAGGCTAATGTCTTTGAAGTCTTGAGATCAGCCATCTATTCTTTTGAACTGGAAGGCCACAGAAAAGGGTCAGGTTTCCAAGTGTATTAAGGCACATGCTAACTTGACCTAAACACAAGTCCCTGGTTTGCTCAGGGAACATCCACTGCAGTGATGCCACAGCTGCTGAAAAGGTACAGCAAAGGGACAAAGCCAGACTTCCTGCTGATAGCCATGCAGCACAGCAATTGGGAGTGCCTCGTGCAAGCTGCTCCACAATGCCTCAGAGCCTACAGTCTGCTGTCCTACAGTACTAGCTCAGCTTGTTGCAGAATTACAGCAGCTTCTCAGGCTGATGTGCTGGCTTTTCCTTTGCCAGGCCACCAATACCTCATTTGTTCTCCTTCACTCAGGTGAATACATCACTGCTTATCAGAGCCAGAAATCCCTATCTACTGCCAGAGGATGGTACTACACATACTGGAAAGGACAAATTTAGAAATGAAGGCAAGTAGCGATGATGCACGAGTGACCTGGAGGTGGGCCTCCCGAGAGAATCCATGCATGGGCACAATCTCCAGATTCACTCTGCAGAAGTGCTCAGCAATGGCCAGCAGGTCTTACTCTGCTTCAAATGGGTATGTTAAAGGACACTACCCAGTATTTCCTGAGGAATTACAACGGATGACTATCAGCCATATTGGAAAAAGTTGGGGAACACAGACACAATATTGCATAGTGAGCTTGAAGAGCACAGCTAGAATTCAGATGTATTTGACACAGCTTAGTAGCATTTCCGAAGGAGGGATTATGTGCTATTTCCTTTGGAGGCAGCTACTGTAGCCTGGGACAAGATCATGGCTCTTATCATGGAAATGACACCCCCTCCACCGGGGACACTGAGCACTCATTGTTTTTGCATTAAGGCAGCCTCTCCACAGAGACCCACGGCACCTTAAAAAGTGAACATACAAAAAGCAAACGAAATAGTCTTCTAGAAAACCCCTCACCCATAAGGTACAAGAAAAACTGACTCCCGTGAGCGACAGAAAAGACAGTATTACTGAATATGGGAGCGTGTGTTTATACATCAGTGTTTTTAATACTGCATTGCAACGACGGGTGTGGGGTGTCCCTTCAGAAGAAAGCAGGGTTGGTGTGCTCTATAATACAGCGCTTGCAATGTCGTTTAACGAATCGCAGAGCATCCACAGAGACTTCGCAGTCCTGCACGTTCAACATCTGCAGGTCAAAACAGTTGGCAGCTACAATCTGCAGGCCCTGCCCGGTGATGCTCTCGCAGGATTTCAGGCTCAGGCGCTTTAGGTTGAAGCAGTTGAGGGCTAGAAACTCCAGGCCGGTGTCTGAGACCAGAGGGCACTTGCCGATGTCCAGCGATTTGAGTTTTGTGCAATTTTTGGCGAGGTACTCCAGGCCGTGGTCCGTGATGCCCTCGCAGCCCCGCGCGTTGAGGTAGCGCAGCTTGCTGCAGTACTTGGCTATGTATCGGATGCCCACGTCCGTGATGCGGCCGCAGTGAGCGATGCTCAGGTATCGCAGACGCGACTCCAGCTTGGCGATCTCGCGCATGCCGAAGTCGCTGACGAAGCGGCAGTCGCTCACGCTCAGTTCCTTGATGGATGTGCAGTAAATCATCAGGTAGCGCAGGCCCTCGTCGGTGATGCGGACGCAGCGGCGCAGGTACAGGTGGGTCAGCTGAGTGCAGTGGGCGGCGATGGTGTGCAGTCCTTCGTCCTCCAGGACGAAGCAGTCTGTCATGTCCAAGTAGCGGATGGAGATTTGCTTCCCGTGCAGGGGAGACAGCTTGATGGAGGCTTCGCGAGTCAAACTGATGCACGTCACTTTGGAGCAGCCTAAGTGGAAAAACACAGGGAGTTTAAGCAAGCAGTAACAAAAAGCACGCAGCGGGACCAGAAAGGCGGGTGTGGAAGGTTGTGCTGGACGGGATGAAGATATCCCCACGTGGCAAGAGTGGAATCACCCTGACCGACTGCTCTGATTTGCTGTGCTGAGCCCTCACCCCAGGGGAAACAATAAACTCCACTGGAGTCAGTGAAGTTACTTTGAGATTGTGAGCCCTGGAAAGCAACAGACTGATTTTGTCCATATCCCACATGCAAAACGGTGCTCCTGGGTCTATCCGGGGACAGCCTATGATCTGTTACTGCAATGTAAACCCAGTGACAGTTAGAGAAAAGGATACTACGTGACAACCAATGCAGTTTTTTGATCGGTCTCATTGCTGACTGGCTGAATTTGCAAACCAACATCAGAGGCTCTTTCACCATCCAAACTCATTACAGAAAACACAACCCTGCTGCCTTTCCCCTCCTCCCCTGCCCCAAGCATTTGGAGAACAGATGTGAATCCAGCCCCAAGCCTGCAACGCTTGGGGAAGGATGCAAAACTATGGCCCAACCGCGTGCTTGCAGAAGGGTGGATATTTGGATAACCTAAGGAGAATGGAGAGAATTGGTAGGAGCCAACAGACTGATAAGGGCATGCGAGGACACGGACAGACAAAGAAAAGGATTGTGTCCAAGGAAAAAGTCTGGCCATGAATGGAGGTAACTAGACAGAAGGAGAAACACCAGACCTTGCAAGGAAAGACAAAGAACTAGATTAAAGGGAAAAACACACACAGACTTTCCCCATTTTTAACCTCCACTCATTGCATAGTGGAGAGTGAAAGCTTTTTTTGGAAAGTGTGGTTTCTGCTGCACTGCAAACTGGCAGTCTCAGGCTTCTTGGGGAAATTCTTAAACTGTGCCAAGTTCAGCTGGGCACTTTGCATTAGCATAGCTAGAAACAGCTGCAAGAAATGAGAGTCTACCCATTAGTGATTAAGGCTCAACAATTTTAGCCATAAATGGCTACTCAGAGAATGTCTGCAGGTTATGCCCAAAGAGATGCCCCTGGGTAGAAATAAAAAGACCTTTTCTGTATTGCTGGAACACTGGCCAAGCAGTATGAAGTGACTCATAAAAAGCGATGACCTTAGAGCTCCATGTATCAGGAACTCTGCAAAATACTGTAGTGTGGAATTCAAGAGCATGATGATGTATGGAGACTGCCTCAAAAACTTACATGACCCAAAGCTATACCACTTGCTATTAGAGGTTGTCATTCAGAGGCTTAGTGGAAGGTATGAATATGCTTCAGTTCTTAAAAGTAAAAAGGAAAAACATCACTTGAGGTAGCCATGTGGACTCACACAAATGCTGTAAGAAGTGTGGGATATGGACTTGAAACACTTTGCCACCTGCAACTACACTTCTACATTCATCATTTAAATTAATGCTGGATCTTTAATTTGGATTTCAAATTTAGTTGAACAGATGCGAAGTTTACCTTTGGCCTCACACAATTAAATGGGCAAATTGCCCACAGATCATGCAGAAGAAAGACCTTGAAGAAAAACACTCTGTTCAACAAACATCTTAAAACTGAATGCTATTTTCTCTTCAGACTGTTTCAGATCCATCTATGCTCTTGAGAAAGCTCTGGAAATAATTTTGACTTCAGGTATACTATATACACACTCAGTAAAACAAAGTATTTTTTTAAAGGGAAGCAGAACAATACTAATGATGTAAAAAATTCACCTCTAGTATATTCTTTGAAGTAGATGATACAAAATGCATGAAAGGAGTTTCACAGAAGAAGCTGGCACCTAGGCAGAGTTCTGCTGCACCTGATGTAGCTGCTGCTGTTGCATTTGGCTGAGGAGGTTGCTGGATTAAGAAGTCTGGATATTTTATATTCTGACCAGAATTCAATTTTAAATCCAGCTTAGTAAGAATGATGCATCCACGAGGCCAAGGAGAACATTCTGTCTGCTGAGAATGTAAGAAGTTTTAATGACCCTAATTAGAAAGTGAACAGGTCAGAAGTCTCTCAGCAGGACTGGAGTCACATACATCAGTTGTGCGATCACTGTTTTGTCAAGCTCGGCACTGCCATGTCTAGTTACTTTGGCTACACTGTAAAACATTTCATGGGAAGGATATTCAAAACAGTTTCACCAGAAAAATGAGTCCATGCTGATACAGAAATGACTGATTTTTAGGCAACATGACAGTTCCTGGGTCTGCAACAATTTTTCTGTCCTCAATAATACAAAGTGTAAAAAATAAAGCTCTTGTGACAGGATTTTCCATTAAGTATAACTGATTTCTAAAAGGGAGGAAAAAAGTCCAAACAGACTTAAAAACATATTGGCTAGAGTGTTAGATAATAACTTGCAGTCAAGCTCAACCAACTTCTAGCAATATCTCAGACCTGCCCACAAAGCGGATGCTGACAGTGACAGAACTTACATTGTGGAAAGCTCCTAAAGTTAATACAAACATCTGCTTTTGACATTAAAAGATTTTGGTAAGCTTTTGCTGCCAAGTAGCCATCCAAAGAGGAAAAGGATTCAACTAGATGTACAACTGTGAACTGGGATTTAATTAACTAGCAACTAGCATCACCCCCCAACACGCACCCCCATGTCCTCTTGGCTCAGTATGGAACCAAACCAGTGAAACACTTCAGTCCTGAAAACTCCCTGAGCATGTAGGTGCAAGCCTTGTCCTCTTAACTACAGAGAAAAGAATGGGAGAATGGAATTCTCTTTCCAAAACATCCTCCAAAATTACCCACATCAGAATGAAAAATGTGGACTCAAAACAAGAGCCCGGAGACTGATTATCCTCAATTCATATGGTACATGCAGCAAAAGCTATATCCAAACCCAAACACCTGACTTCTGAGCATGTGCAAAGGCCGGATTTTCCCCTCACATGTTCCAAACAGAAAGAACAACTTAGGAAAAAAAAATTAAAATTACTTTCCTATCTCCTTGATGAGACAAAATTGAAGGAAGACAGGAATTTTATTTGACTCCTGCACACTTTATACCAAACTGATGAACTCTTAGGGACAGACTCTACCTTCTGGGTCTGACAGTAAGAGGGTTGAGAAAACCACAAATAAAGACAGACCCCAAAAGAACCCATTTCAAGGCTTGGTGGTATCTTTTCCTTTCCCCATCTTTGAAACAAAGTCATCTTTGTTCCATAGCCCATCCATAAATAAGAGCTGTGGACCAAAGCATTTTCAACTACCTACAAGCCCCCAGGTACACTCAGGGTGTGAGCTTCAAAGCTCTAGGTCTAAATCACACAGGTGCATACTTTTTTTCCTGGCACTGAAGATGTTTCAACCTGAATGTGTGATTAGTAATCCAGAACTAATGTCAGTGTGTACCAACAACAAGTAATTCATATACAAGGTCACTGTGAATAGACTCCTCTGGAGTTCCATAGACTCCTTATTACCTTGTGGTTTCAGAAAGCAATCACAAAAATGGCGTAATTCTGATTTATTGATATTTGTTTTGATGTCTTCCATGACATCCTGCCATCCTAGGAATGGGGTGAGAGAGTTGGATAAATCAGCTTAAAAAAATAAAAAGGCAGAGAAAAGAATCCAAATCAGCATACACCAGATAGGTAGCCTTGGAAAAGGCAGCTGGTACCAGTACTCGATAGAATCACTTTCTATCCCCTGTTGTTTAATCCCCTGTCTTCATCTTTCTTGTTGCCACTGGTACCTCTGCAATGGCAAATCTGGTTTGGCTGATTTATGATGGCATTAGACTGATAACAGATGAAATCACAAAGTAAATGTTGAGCAGCAAATTTACTTCAGTGCTCT
Organism: Urocynchramus pylzowi; assembly: GCA_013397555.1. NCBI lineage: Eukaryota > Metazoa > Chordata > Aves > Passeriformes > Fringillidae > Urocynchramus > Urocynchramus pylzowi. The sequence continues at coordinate 1,936,486 of VZRH01002888.1, forward strand.
GCCTGGTTGCATCCTTTCCTTTAAGTGCCAGCCTCTTTGCAGAGAGGAAATTCTGTGCAGCTGACCTTGGGAAAAAACATCTTGTTTCTTCAGAGCAGGCTTGAATAAAATTGTCTAAAACATTTCTGCTGATCTAAACAGCTGCAATGTCAGCTAAAAAAAGAAAGAAAAAGGGAAGAAAAGAGAAAAGAAGTTCAAGCTGGCTAAGTCTTGTTAAAACAGCAATGGAAACAAGGGGACCTTGAAGTTTAGCTAGGGATGACAACAGACATTAACATCCAGAAAAAAAGCCTAGCACTTATTCTGAGCTCCTCCTCACGTCACTTAGCAAATTACAGATGTATTCATTACTTATACATAATCTACATATACATGTGTGTGAAAAAGATAAAACAAATTTTGCTGAGGTAACTAGGCTTCACCACATGACGTAGCACTGGCTGCAGTGTGGGCTCTTCTATGGGTGCTTTGTGCCAAAATCTGTAATAACTCCTCATCCCATTTGAACAGGCCACCTCTGCTAGCTCACTTCCTTTGGAAGAGGCCTGGCCACTCCAGAGGTGCTGCTGGCATTAGGGGCACTGAGATTTTAGTGGTGCCTGTCTCACAGGTGCTCTGCTAGGAGACAGGCATTCCTACTTTGAAAGACAGCACAGAAAGGATAAGCGTGCAGTTACGGAGTTTGACAAACATCAAAAACACCTGTATTGGAACATTCCCTGTTACCTGACACATCCAGGTGTTCCAGGTTTGGGCACAGTGACACGACATCAAAGACTGCCTCATTGGAGATGTTGTAACAGCCAGACACCTCCAGCCTCCGCAGTTCTGGACAGCACTGGGCAATGGTGTAGAGTCCTCTGTCTGTGAGCCGCCTGCAGCCACTAACAATTACCGTCTCCAACATGAGACATACGTTGGGAGTATCCTGACAAAGCCTCCGGGTCAGCACTTTGAGAGCCCTGTCTACGTTGATTGTCTCGCCCGTCAGGCGAATTGTCCTCCAGAGCCGCGGGTCCCAGGCCAGGTTGTACCAGCGGCGGCACACGCGGGCGCAGCGGCACAGCTGGTTGGTGGGCAGGAAGGAGAAGATCTGGACCATGGCGTGGTCGGGCAGCCGGTCTATGCTGGCCTGCTCCTTCTGGTGCTTGGATGCCAGCCGGATGAGAGGATGGGTGAGACGGGTGGGAGGCGGCGAATGGACCATGGCAACAGTTTCCCCAGTGACGGAGGATGAAGACGTCGACGAACCTCGGCCATTTTGGAAGCCGGGGGAATTCGGTGGAAATATTAATGCTGGACTGGGTGTGCTGAGCGTTCGCATGCTCAGGTCGGAATCTGGAAGACAGAACACACAACTTCAGTGAGCACTGGACAAGCACAGAGCTCTCTGCACAGCAGCAGCCTGCTAGCCCATTTGCTAATGGAGTACGGTGGACTCTGGGGCTTGTGGGGGGTTAAGCAGTCACTTCTACCAGTCAGAGAGAGAAAACGTATTTCAAAAGCCATGTGAGCAAAGGAGATGATGCAGTTCTGAGTCCTGAAGAGGAGACAGCAGTGGAAGAATTTTTTAAAATCCAAGGATTTTTATTCTTTGTACTCTTAATTAAACACTGAACTGAATTATTATGTTTGAGTCATGGGCTTTTTTTTTTTTTTGGCAGAAAGTAACTGTCCATAACCTTGGCACAGCTGTGAGCTCTTAGGGGGAGAGAATGCTGCGGTCCTTCATCCCTCAGCTCCTTCAGCCATTCAGCAGGAGGCCAAAAGAGAGCTCACAAGGCAAACCCTCTTTCCTTCACCAGATCTGGGCATACAGGAAAAGCTCAACTCCATACACTTATTTTCAATGTGTCATCACAGAAGTTAATTTCTGAGTCAAGCAAACTGAAACTCAGACGTTCAACCAAGAGCCCAGTGACTAGTTCTTCATGTGCACACAGAAAACACTCCTTTCCAACAGACTAAAGCAAACTTCAGTTGGGAAAAAAAAAAAAAAAAGGCCAGAAAAGTAACTGATGAAGAAACAGCATGCCTGGAAACTTGTTGGAGAATTGTTATACAATATTTACACACATGTTGCTAGGACTATTTGTCACACTGGAAGCAGTCAACTCAACTCCCCCAAACAATTTGCTACTTCTTTACCTTCTTTAGTTCATTTTAGTTGCCAAAATCAGGCACAAAAATAGAGATTTTTTGCTACTAAGAAAGGCTACCTTTGCTGTAAGGTTATTTCAACTGTTTTCCCTGTGTGCTGACATTGCCTACAAGTAATTTCCACTCCTGCTTCCAGTTTCTCCAAGCAAACCAAGTAAAAGACTGGAAGACAACTAAGATATAACTTTGATAGTCAAGCAAATACCATGGGCAATACATTTAGAGACCCTGAGGATATTTTAGCAGTACGGTACACAAGATACAACCAGTGTATGAGAGATGCATGCTGCTGCTGAGCACACTCCCTCCACCTCAGTACTGATCTCAACAGAAATGCTTTATAAAGGAAAGCACCACCCAGAAATGAATGCAGTAACCACAATTTAGTGACCAGCAGAATAACAAATTTCACAGACAGACAATGTTTTTAGAGGACCAAGCTTTTCTCCACATCACATCTCCTGCTGTCACATCAATGTTCAGGCCTTTCAGGGAAGTGTACAAAGGCAGCCCCTTAAGTAACACTGACTCTGCAGCTGTGTGACTGTGACAGCACAGACAAGGGCTAAGCAAGATACAGCCAGAAATGCATTCAACAAGCATGTCCACACCTGGATTTGGGCAGAGTTTTTAATTAAGTACATTTTTGGTGAATTTGATCATTATACATAAACTTCCCTGTAAAGGCTTTACTTAGCCCAGCACAGGCCTGCTCTGATCTCACTACCTACAACAACAGCAGCCACAGGCCTGTATATTCACAGTGTGTCTGCAAGCAAAAGAGGCAAAAATATTTAGCTAAAGAACCCATGACAAAGTCCAATGGCTCGCTCAAGATCACCTAACTGAGTTGCAGAGACATCAAAATCATCTTCTCACACCATGGAGAAAAAACCTATACTACCCAGCTCCTTCCCTCTTCCTCTTCTGCATCTTGTTTTACTTACAAATTCACTGTTTCAGCAAATGAAAGGAAAGAACATTTTCCCCAAGGCTTCTGAGTCCGTGCTATGGCTATGTGGTACTAACACAGGGATTTGTGTATTTATGAGCAAGAACAGTGTCTTCATGCTGAGTGGGTTTTGCAGACACCCTGCTCCCTTTGAGACCTCCTAATACCCCCCTGGCAGCTTTTGCAAATAATTGCATTGAAGAGTGTTATTTGGTAAGCATCTGGTATATGCTGGTATTTTAAAAATGAGATTTACAGCTGGAGAGAAAAATCCAACCAGCAGCAGCCAGGCTCCTGCAGACAAGCATTGACTCCACAGGCCTCTTAGGCAACAGTCCCTGAGATTAATTTTTTCAAGGACTTACCATATGTTTGACCTCCCTCACATTATCACCAAAACCAGTGACAGTGCCTGAAGCTAAACATATGCAGAATATGTGGCAAAGCCTTTACTCTTTGCTCTTTTTTTTGAGATTTTAACACAAGAATGTTTCTAATATGAAAGAATATACACTTTTTTCCCAAGTGCTGGATGTATCTTCTACTATTACATGTATCTGATATTGTCAGTTCCTTTTGTTTTACTTTTTCATTTGCTTTGGGCCTTTTCCTTGGTTGACTGTTGGTTGTTTGTTTTACAAAAACCAGAACAAAAAGAAAAACAAAATAATATAAATAAAAAAACACAGAAGAAAAACTTGGTTTTATTCCACAAAATAGAATTAAAATCAAAGGCAAAAAGTTTAAATTATTAACAACCGATTTAAACAATTTTTAGTCCTGTGGGAATGAGTACCTTCTGTAAGACACAGAATATTTAGAAAACATAGATTTTTAGTCAGTTATTAGTAAAACCACCTTAAAATTTCTTTAGGGTCTTCGTTAGTTCTACAGTCTTCATTAGTTTCCATTTCTACTTGAGCATAAAAAAAGCTTTCCATACTCCATGATCCTCCCCCCCTCCCCTGGTGAGCAATGCTCCAAGCTAATACGGCTAATCTCCACTGCTTTTGGATCAGAAGTGGCATTCCTTCATCACTCCTGGGCACTGTGAATAATCAATACCTTAGACATTCTGGGTGTGTAATGAATGACTAATATGTGTTTTTTAACTTAGACTTCGAGCTAAAAAAGGCCTGACCTTCTGTTTCATGTGTATGCTCCGTGCTTTGTGCTCTCTTAATTCTCTCATTAGTATAGCAGTTCCAGATGTGCATCCTGTATTTCCCTTCCCTTCAGTCCTGAAGGTGCATCATGTAAAACTTGCTCCCTCCTTCCTCGGGGCATGGACATCCAGACAGACACACACACATGCACCCAGTCTCCCCCCCACAAAGTATAGTGGAAAAAGACCGTAGTGGTGTCATTGGGTTTAAGAAAGGGAGTTGAGAGCACATCACTGCTCTGCTGAGCCCATAATGCAATATGCTCTCAGACAGGAATTTTGCTGGTAGCTCAGCTGAACTCCACACAGAGGTATTCCTGCTTACTGTTCGCTGTACGCCCCTAAGGGGAAACAAAAAAACCAAAAAAATAGCAGGTGAGTCCAGGAGTCTTATTGCCAGGAAAAACTTGGAAAGCTTTTTGCTAGCATTCAAAACTTCAGCAAAACACTTGGTCTACTGTACATTTTCCAGACTTTTCTAATGCTGTTGGGAGGGGCTTCCTGTAGCACTATCTCAGCCTCTAGGAGTTTCCTTAGAATTTTGTTCTTCACCATCTACTGAGTGCGAGCCAACAGGCTGGGGCAGTCTGAGAAAGAGCAACTTAATGACTGTGTAACATTAATAAACACAACCCTGCAAGTACAAATGAAGTTGCTGATTACAGTTCTCAATACACATCTTTATACACACACATGCCCTATACAAGCATTTCTCCTGTAAAATTGTTTACAAGCCTGAAATGCAGCTTTAATTTTGGTGATCTTAGAAAGTAAAAGCAAATTAGAAAGCAGCCCTGCACTTCCCTCCCTACAACCTCTTTTGCCCCTTTGCCTCCAATCTTCTGTGCAAGATACCTTTTATTAAAGCTTTGATCAAGCTCTGAAAGTTGTTTGTTGATGTAAGACAAATTTTCTTAACAATCTTTAAAGAAATCTCAAAAGATGCGTGCCAGAAACAGAACCATAAAAGCTGACGCAGAGGGAGAAAATGCACTAGAGGGAGTTTTCTTATTCCACTAGGAATCTGGTTTATTTCAAAGGATTTTTTCTCCCAGTTTGTTTCCCAATTAATAAATACATATGGGAACAAAAAAAACTTTAAATATACAAGATTTATGCCAAGATCTAACCTCTATACCTTCTGGCATCAACAAGAATACGATTTCAGAACCAGAGAGAGAAAACAGCGTTGTATTTCCATTACTCCAGCAATGCACACTAACACAGGACACTTGCTGTTTCAGATCCCAGCATGGACTTTTTAAGATTGAACCGTTTTCCATGATTAAGGCATGACTCCATTCATTCACACCTTCCACTATGGTATTGTGAATGAGTCTTTTTTGAAATAAATACTATACTGATTTCTTCAAGCTAACAAAATTAAAATGAAAATTTTGCAAATATCAATCAAACTTCAGATTCTCATCTGACAACTGAAAAGGATCCTGTGTGTTGATCTCCTGTCACCACTGACATTTTTAGTAAAACTAAGGCAAGAAATAAACAAAACTGTGTTCAAGCTATGAACAAGTCAGTATAGCTGAGAAAAATAAAGAGCAATTGTCATTTTTGTAAACATTAGCTGCAGAGCAACGGGCACAAGAAGCATTTACACAGCATGCCAAAACCTCCCTGACTTAGCATCTCTTCAATAAGTGTTGTGTAGATATTACATAGTTTATTAAGTGCAATGTGGGTATGGACTTCACATTTTCACCCCAATACCACCAACCTCAGGCATGCCAGGTAAGTAATCCTTTTACAGAGACTGGGGAAAATGGGAACTTAATGGTTGTAGCAGCTACAATCAACGGTGCAAAGGGAACAGAGGTTTCTACAGGGGATGCAATGTGGGGTGATTCAAGGAGAGACTTGGGAATTTGACAGACAGATTTCAAATATGGCTGTGTGCCCTTGGATGAGAGTAGGAAAAGGAGTTAGCTAGGACAGCAGGCTACAACCCAGACATTTTCCTTCCAAGGCCCTGAGTATGGACAAAGTTCCAGAAAAAGTGCTACCTGCAAAAAATAAAGAGCATCTTCCACACCACAAATATCCTCAGGCATTTTTCTCAGGATGAGTTACCCTAATGACCTTGGTTCCTCCCAATCCCAGGAGGCTGGGAGGAACTGGAGAGTCTGAGATAGCAAAGAGGCAGCTGGAACAAAACTCACATGCAAACTTGTGTGGGGCTGCAGCGGTCAAGAATGCCAGAAGGAAAGGGTTGCCCAGTGGAGATAGCCACATGATTGTGCAGCCTTTTACAATTAAGAACATACAGAATGAGTTGGATGAGCTCTCTCATCACTCTCCAAGAACACTAAATACACCTAAACCATCTCTGATGAGCATGTCTGCCCTGTTTTTAACTGCTAGGGGCAGCTATTACTCAGTTCACTGAGATGCCTGTTCCAGGGCTGTCACTGTATCAAGTTTCTAAGTTTTTCCTCTTGTTTGGCTCATATAAGAAGCTGTTTCTTGCCCCTCTCCTTGTGCTTGTGAAGAATGAGAGGTCTTCATCTCCCTGTAAGGATTTCTTATGTACATTTGCCTTTCTTTTATTAGCCATGTTACAACTATTCCCAGTTTCTTCTGTCTTTTCCTTTACATTTTCACCTATCTGTGTGTTTTTCTCTTAAAGTGCAATGCTATGAACTTAGCACCACGTACCACCCAACCTCACCAGCAGTGGTGGAAGTGGAGTCCTTTGCATCCATATTTCATGGAAACCACATTTTCAATCTTCCAGATTTCAACAGTCCCAAAAGACTGATGTATTTTCACTATATGACTCAAGATACTGCTGGGATTCCCATGTGCCATACCTAGATCTAGCACCTAAATATTTACTTTCCTCATCTGTGTTTATAGAATCCATTCATCTTCCCTACATCTGTCTCCTTGGAGAATGCTGTTTTCTCTCTCCTTAATCTACTTTTTCAAGAGTATTTTGAGCACTGAGCAACCTTCTCAAAGTGTGTTAGTTTTCAGTTTTCCAAATACCTTGCAGCTCCAGGGCCATAAATTTTAACCAGTTTCTCTAGATATTGGTCATTTTGTGTCTCATTTCAGTGGGGAGTGATATTCCCCTTCAGTGCCCACCTTATCTTATCATGATTTTGCTTACTCCGTATTTCACCAGTTTGTTTCCAATACACACATGCAAAAGTCCAACTAAACCTGAGATGGGTTACAGCTACTGCTTCCTTCTCACTAGACAATTAATTTTTGCCAAAACAGAAAATTACATGGAAAACTAAGGTCAAAGGAACAACAACACTTTGGCAAAGGCGAAAACTAATTTTTTTATCCTGTGACATCTTGTCAGTCATGCAATTCTCATTTTAAGAGCAAAGACCTGCGGCAGAGCTTGATTTGTCAGTGTAACAATAAGCAACCTTGGAGCTCACAAAGTAATCACATCCACATGGTCTTGGAAGGAACACTTCCACAGAACTTGAAATAACCTTTTATGGTTTTAAAAACCTCTTTTAGAATGTTATAAGAAACTGTACCTATTGTATAAGACTAGAGGCATTGTGGAAGAGGGATATGTTAACTAAAATCTGTAGCCATTTCATAGTAGTTTCTGTGTGACACTTTATACCTTGGATTATACTGCTGCAGCTTCCCTGTGATGTTGAGCTCCAGTTTTCTTTAGCCTATAAACTCCTCTACACACATTTGGAGACCTGATCTTGCATTCCTGGCATACTCACAATAGATGCCTAAAGTCAAAGAGCATTGCAAGTGAAGTAATAATTATAGTTTTATTAAGCAAATAATTCTTCCTTACAATGCATTTGTGGAGAGCTGGAACTAATTTCCCTCCTACTGACTTTGTCCCCCGCCACTTGGCAGGAATGAATTTCATCCCCATTGAACAAAGCTAAAAATACAAAGACTGAGGGGGAAGAAAAGTAAAAAAGTAATTCACTATTAATTTAGGAAGTCAAAGCATCTTAATTTAGCCTTCAGTACCACTGATGATACTGGCACATCAGCTCTGAGAAAAGGGTTTCACAGTGCAGCATTGTGGGGAATTACATAGAGATGGATTGGAAGGTGCATTTTTTCCATGTTCAGTAAATATGTATCCCAAAATGAATTCCACACATGCTTAAGTACAAGCTCTGCTTAAGTCCTTCAGTCAGATGCTCTCCCAAATCTTTATGGTATGCCAGGGAGCTCCTCCAGCTGAGCTAGTTTATATTTACATTAGCAAGGAGTGCAGCCCAGAAAGAGGAGTTCTGTGGAGCAAAACTAATATTGCTGAAAACCCAATATCCACAGGCCTGGGAAGTGGCTGTTATTTTTTTGCCAATGTTTAATTTAATTCCCAACCCTGAATGCTCAGTAGGGGTTGCCTTTGGTGCTTTAGGTGTACTGCCAGAACATACTTTCTGGCTTTAGTTTTGCCTGAGTGTAACTGGGTTCATATACCTTGCGGTGGTTACTAAAACAGAGTAAGAAGGAGAGGCATTTCAAAAGCAAGCTTTGGACTTGAACAAAAATGCTAATGTAGATAAACTCACTGGTCAGAAGAAGCCCCTGTCTACCTCCTCCAAACCATGAGTTATCATCTCCCATCCTATTCTATGTCACTCTGAGGAGAGGCATCCTGTGCCCTGCTCCATTTTCAAGGTTGGATTATCAATGGACGAGACACACTGCATTTCATTAATCCCCATTTTCAGGATTACCACACCTATGAGGATCCATGCTGTTCAATGCATTGCTCCGAAAGTGCTCTGAAGTGCAAATCAAATTTAGTTAAAAATAATAATTTTATGAGATGCTTATAAATAAGCATCTTCAACATACTTCAATATAAAGGTTTAATTAAATAAGACAACAAAAAGATAGCAAGTTTGCTTAATTTCAAATCATACTAAAAATCCTGCCATCATCTCTCTCTCTCATCTCCTGGTAAGTCTGACAGCCTTAATTAACCCAGGAACCCCATCCTGGTGAATACAAAAAACCTTCCCAATTTATCTAGAGAAAGACTTGTTTCAGTGAAACAAACAGGCTTACAACTATAACCTGCCTTTTCTTTGGGTTACTCTAACATGCTCCAAGGTCAAAATTTTGTCAGATAAAACATTTTTCCACCTGACTAGACAACATCTACATTACTGTGTTCCACTTTTTAAATCCATGGTTCTTTATTTTTCATTTAGTACCAGGTTTAAATAAATGTGGAGAGGATGAGTGCACACTGCTTGATAGTGGCTCTCAAGCTACACACACATGGCCAGAACCAGTCACTCAGAATAACACTGAGATGGGACAAACAGATCCTACTCTATCTTTGAATGATAAACACTCAATTTATGTCGATGCAAATGTATCTTTACAATTTATATAGAAAACTGGAACAACTGCTTCATGGCTCCCTTCTTCAAAAATGCAGAAATCCAGTCAGCTGCTCCAGACAACTGTAGCTATCCTACTATTTCACCTTTCAAAAAAAGGGAGAATTTGTAATAAAATATGTATCAGTTTACATTATTACAAAACTTCAAGACAAGTTGCTGTAATAAATGTATGGAAGAGAAATATTTTCAAAATCCCCAGTTCACGTGGATCAAAGCCATGGGGACCTACAGAACTCTGAAGTGTAGCTCTGGTAGATGTGCGTGACTCTAAGTGGAAAATAATATACAAAGCAGAAGAATGTTTGCCTCTGGGAAAAGCTGACAATATAATCTCTTTGTTGTGTAATCAAGAGGACTTGCATCCAGTTGGTAGCAAATGCTGCAGTAGACAAATAATTCCCCCAAGAACGGCTGTTTCCAGCATAGTCACCATAAACAAATTATTTGTGTAAAAGAACATTGTCTCATAATCAACTGTTGGCATTTTAAAAGCATGCAGCTCTCAGAAATTACTGACTTTCAAATTAACAGGGGATCCAGGATTTGACCTTCAAAACTGGAGAAACAAATGGTAAGCAGTATGCTAAACAGAAGAATAAATGGTAATTAGAGATTTAAAGCCATAAAATTGTGCTTCTCTCCGATTATCAAGTTTAGATCACAGAATCATAGAAGGTTAATGGGTTTAAAAGGACTTTAAAGATCATCTAGATCCAATCCTCCTGCTGTGAGAGGGACAACTTCTACTAGAACAGATTGCTCAGAGCTCCATCCAACCTGTCTTTGAACACTTCCAGGGATGGGACATCTACGCCTTCTCTGGGCAACCTGTTCCTCACTACCTCACTACCCTGACAGTAAAGAATTTCTTCCATATATGTAATGTAAACCTACTCTTCTTTCACTTTAAAGCCATTTCCCCTTGTAATTACATGCTCTTGTAAATGGTCTCTCTCCAGATGCTAATGATGCATTAAATCAATGTAATTTAGAATAGTACAACTATGCTTCCTAAAATAAATTCAGACTTTGAAAACATAGTTTTTGTTGATAACTTGGAAAAGATAAACCTGCAATTTACGGGACAGAGTTGTACACTGCACAAGAAGAGGGCTCTAGATTAAAAATAAGAAAACAAACTCAAAACCCAATTGGTAAAGCCAATCCCAACTCAGCTTGGTTCAGCCTAGCTTGTTATGGATTGTCCATGAAATACCTGCAAGTGCCTGCTTGGTTTCCCAGCTGATGAGTCGTGTGTCAGAGCAGTAGATGCATCCCTCTACCAACTGAACTACCAGTAAGTGAGTGATAAGGAAACGGCAACAAAAAATGCTGCCAACAGACAAGAGAACGTAACCTTCATCTAAAAAAACTGCTTAATAAGTTACCATGCTATTGCTCACTCCAGGGTGAGTTTGGTAAGCTCTTTTCAGTCCCATAGGAGAATTACACTGAGGCAGTAACAGCTTTCCAGACTTTAGAAATGAGATGTGTTTACTCCCAGATGTGTCTGCTTTTGCAGACTAGGAGCCCTGCCTGCACTCATCTGTAGGATGCCCACAAATTACAGAAATTCAGTGGAACAGTCTAAAGTGTAACTAAAGGCTGACCTGCAACACCTGCTCCTGATCAGCCCAGATCCATTTACACGTCAGTTTCCAAAGTTTATTTTCTTTTCCAGGAATGCGATTCCTTCAAAAGCACCTGCTAGTATCCTGGCAAGCACTCTCATGTTTTGAGGGCAAATACCTTGTTTCTAGGGTTGCATCCCTCCTCCCTTCCGACACACGGCCAAACTGAGAAAAAACAAAGCTGGTCTCCAGGGTTTTTTGAAGGAATGGTAGAAAACTTCACTTAATCCAAATTATTGCATTTCTTACAAACCCACAGTGTTGCCACTACATGTACAGACAAAGAAATGCATTCAGCAAAGAGCTGGCCAAAGCCAATTCCCCAACAAATCACCTTTGGGACCTGGGTGAGAGGAACGCTCTGGAGAGGGTGAAAGCAAAGAAACATAGGTCTCCAAAGCAGACACCCACGGCACCAGCTCAATCTAACTTACCCAGCATCTCTTCAACAAAGACACATAAACCGAGGCTTTTTCATAATAAATACGTCACGTTATGAGAGCCCTGGAGTGACAGTGAGCAGTCCCCTCTTGTTGCAAACACACACCATACACACAACAACGCACTGAGCAAGCATGCAGGGCTTATTCAGAGCCACAAGGATTAAAATTTTGTTTATGGGAAATTTGGGAGTTAAGCTGGGAGAGAGACATGGCCACTGGCAGCTTTCTTCTACTAGAAAAATGTAACTGGCTCAAGCCCAACTGCACTAAGTTACATGGATTCCTGGCCACCAGTGTGGAGCAGTCCCAGACTGTGTCAAAACAGACGGTACTTACGACTGCAAAAGCATTCAGAGGGCATGAGCCACCCTCTGAAACCCAGCCCTGCTGTCTGAGGTCCCAATTGCTGTGTCTGTGACTTGTGCTGTATAAATTGCTGATCGCTATTTAGACGCAACAGCATATGGTACTCTGACATTTCAGGAGTATCAGATATACATACATGCAAGTAAATCAAGAATTCAGCACTCAGTATTTATGGCAACTTCAATAACTTCCCAGTCTACTGAACACCACAATAAATAACTGCTTTATTGGGCAGAAAATATGAACTGACTGCAATAATTCCTTTTCAATTCACTGTGATTTCAATTTACCGAAATGAGATAAACAAAATTATTCACTGACTCTTTCAACGTCACTTTGATTTCATTAACTCAAAATCAATGTGCAAAAAAAGAAAATGTGATGTTCATGTCTACACACAATTGCTGAGTTATTATTCAAAGCAAGAACTCTGGCACTATCTAAATCTTTCTGCCTGTTTCATGTTAACCTAAGCTAATTATTTAAAACATCATCACTGGCTCTATATGGAAATTTACATTTATCCTCAGATTTATTATCACCAGCTTATGGCAGTATATCAGGCAGCCAACTCAAATACAGGACAGCAGCAAAAGCAGTGCTTGGAATCAAGAAATATCAGACATCTTGAAAAAGTAAGAGGAAGATGAAGAGAAAGGCCCTTATCTTCACAGAGTCCAAGGAAAATGGGAACCTGCCAGGGTGGTGTAATGAATCTGTATCTACACTGACAGGAAGGTGTACATTAGTCCCTTCTAAATGTAATTATTCTGTGTTTACCAATTCAACTGAACTCAACAATGCTCCTCTTTTTGAGGCCTTGCACAGAAGAACAATCCCTGCCTAATTAAAGCAAATCAACCCCTTGTGAAAATGTCATAACAAATGTTCTAATTCCCAAACTCTGAGTGGAAAGGTTGACCTGTGCAGCTGAAGATCAAAAAGGATATGCTAATATGTACCATGACCTCCAATGTATGTAGTTGGAGGAGGGAGGTGATGGAAAGGTTACTGTACTTGCAGAGCCACGTAAGAAGGAGCACTAGCCAAGTTTGACTAAGAGACAACATAGTAGTTAAGTGATAAAAATTTTGACACAGTACACAAATAGATCAAGGCTTGGGCTGAGTGGGTTAGGATTGACATCTAGAGCCTACTAGGAAGCAGCAAATTAAAAAAAAAAAATCAAAACATAACAATAGAGGAATTAATCTATGAAGAAAATTCTGCTTTAAGATATTGTTTACACAGGATGACTCAAGAGCTTTCCCACCCTTTATCATCAACCAGCACTGATTTGTTAGCCATCCTGGTCTTTTTAAAACAGGGAATTAAAACTCTTACTGAAAGAATTTGTCAGGGAGGTGAAAAATGAAGGAGTAACTGATGCTTATTTTCATCATTGGCAGGGATACACATTTGGGGCTGAGAAGCAATGCCCTTGCTACATCTTTTTCAAAGTTGTTTCAGTACACCCTTTTACAGATTTTTTATTCTGTTCATAAAACACAGACCATTCTCCATTTTGAAAGGAAAAAGGATGAAATTCACTGCAGTGCACAGGATCCACAGAAGCATGTTAAACCCTACTCATGTGGACTCTGATAAGTATCCTGAACTTCAGTGAAATTCCTCAAGATTTTTTTTTTCCATCACAATACAGGGAATATACCAAAGATCCTTGTAACTTACAACTTGAGTTTGACACTCAGCATTCACTGGCCTCAGTTCTGAGACTCCTGAGCAGCACACTCCACTGCCAGTCTTCGTCCTAGCTGTAGAAAAATTAGCATGTCCTCTCCTTTTGATAGAGTTGAGGCTACAGATTTTTTTGGTGGGATGCACTCTGCTAAGCTTGGAGACAAGCACTACTAGAACTACTAAACTGGTACTGAAATCCTAGTGAATTCACCCTCAGACCACCTCCAGTTGAACTGATGCTTATCCTTACAAGACCTGCTTCAGAAGTGAGGCTGATGGACACAAAGCACAGGGGAAAGTTACAACTAAAGTTGCTGTACTACCATTATTTTTAAGGAGTGATGACAACTTTGTGTTTACAGGATGTGTGATGTAAATTAAGGTAGATGTAATGAGGCTGTGGTTCTAGAAAAGACATTTAACACTCTGCTATCATAGGTACTGAAGCTTCAGGTGGAGAAATTATAGTAATGACTTACTTCATCATCTCCCTCCTAATTGCACAGGACTTCAAGCAGAACACTACTACAAACAAACAAAAAAAAATTATAAAAATGTATTCCTAGCATTCTTCAGTATAATTTGGAAACATGGAACACAGCCAATAAAGAGAGATCACAAAGCTGCATTTAAAAGCTTTTAATGAGAAGGTAAAAAGAATTTTTATTAGGAAACATTTAGAAACATGTAGCGACTTCACATTTTCCAGTTCACTGAATTTACAAGCAAAGAGGTTGATGCTGTAGTACTTGGATGCCAAGTAGTTCATAGGATGTGCAGAGTACCAGAGGCTACTGTAAGTTCAGAGCAGCCAGCATCTCACAGGATCACAACTCCCTTCACTACACACTAAAACTGAAATGCTGCCAGGTTAGTTCACTCTCTTCTCTTCTATTTGTGGCAAAGAGACTTTTATAACATCAGTAATGGCTGGAAAGTATTGCCCTCATTTCATCATACCAAGTTACACTCCACTCATGCTGTATTCATGACTATTTACAGCATGAACCATGTATAGGAACATGACACTGCAAAAGTGTCACTATGAAAAATGCTAAAGTAAGAAGTGAGATGAGATTACAAACACTGGGCCACTAATCTGCTATAATCCAGTTATACTTGCTCCATCATTTTAATTCCATTTACAGAACCCATGAACCATATGCAAGGCACTGATACTACTGGTATTACACACAGTTCAGGAAAATATTTCTGTAGCCCTGAGGGTGATTCAAAAACTACTAAAAATGTTGAAGTTTTAATATATATTTAATATATATTAATATATATTTAAAATATATTTTATATATATTAATATATATTAATATATTTGAGATATTTAATATATATTTAAAATATAGTTAATATATTATCCAGTCTAGGAGATGGCAAAATCTGTTGCCAATTCCTAATGACCCTGTAGTTTGTGGGAATGGGTGTCTATCACAAGACATCCCTCTTGTTCATTTTGGACTGACTGTTCTGACATGACACAAGAAGGAAACAGAGGTGGCAAAAGCACTGAAGTAGAACATTTTCAATGGCACGAGTGCATGTGGCTGCTTATGTCTACAGAATTATGTCTCTACAAGGGCACTGAAGTCCTTCCATTTGAATCTCAGGAATTAAAATCCTCCCTAGGACCATCTCCATAACACATGATATGGGTCTTTTGTTCACTACCTGCCAAAATGGGATGTCTGTACATCAACCTGGAGATGGAAAACAAACTCTCCACCTATCTGCTTCTCATGTGATTTTTGCAGTACTTGAATTCTGCCACTGCAGAATCAGACTGTGATTTAACTCATCAAATCCTGGCACAAAAGTATACCTGTCACATACCTTACAGAAAGGCGTCTGTTCACAAGGGCTGAAGAGCAGAGCACAAGGACAGACTGTACAGCTCACATGGAGCATCAGCTCTTATTGAACAAACCCCCTTCACCATCCCACCTTTTTAAGGAAAGACCTCACAAAGCTTTGAGTTTACTGAAATGATGTAACAAAACCACATGCTGCTGAAGTGATATTTGACTCGCAAGGCTCTTATGTTGAATGGCCTCTGTTGATTTAGCAATTTCTATTTCATAAGCTCTGGAAGGCAACAATACATTCCCAAGTGATGTGCTATGTTATAAACCAGTCAGAAACCATTTGAACACCACAAGAAGAAAAGGCTTCAGAGAGGCCACAATGCCTCCAGCCACGAGGGCTGACCACTAGGCATGGACATCCAGCTCTTCCTTGCTCCAAAACACAGTTGGGATGCCTGCCTTGGGACTGAGGCACACCTTGGGGCTTCTGCACACCTCAGTGAAGCAGTCACTTCTCTTCATTACCTTCTATATCTACAGCACTCACCAGTGATCCTACTGAGTCTTCTTTATTACTATAATGAATTTCATGCAAGTGAAGCCAAATCTGGAGAACAATTCAGGCAGAATAAGTTATTTTAGCTGAGACTACAGCTGGCAGAGCCTGCCCCTTAGGCAAACTGCCTTGTAACACAACAAAGCTTCATCTGTCTGCAGTACATTGCAGCAAGCTTGCAAGTCTTTCTCTGAACAGATATTTGCTCCTTGAAGGGAATTCAGATTCTTGTTTATAGAAAAACTCCAAACTCTCAAGAGCTAAAAGCAACCTCATCACACTTGAACTGCATTTAGCAGCCTTTCTGTGCACAAAGGTACAGGTGGAGGGTGTGCTTCTATGCCCTGCCAATGCAGCAGAAGATTACTGAGGATAACAAAGTGAGATCTAGGAACAGATAATGATGGCATGGCCTAACCTTGGCAAATGGTCTGGGACACCACTTTTTAAAACAGAACTGTGAGTGAATCATTGGTGGTGTGCAGGTGTAAAAACCGCAAAATCAGCGTGTGCTTCCCAACACTGCTCACGTGAAAATGCACAAAACCCATCATCTCTAACCAGTCACTTTAACAACGAAGAAAATCATCATCACCAGACAGAGCAGCTTCCTAGTCAGAGGCCAGGAGCTGCCTGCTTTCACCCAAGCTCATGGGTGCTGCCTCACCAGCTGCAGAGAGCAGCACTGGGTCCCAGGAGGTGAGAGCACTCACATCTCCTGCAGGATATGGGTGCACTTCAGGTGGGGAAAGGGGGGAGACTGTAACCCACACATGCTGGCAGAGTATGTGCATGTACTTGTGGAAGAGAGTCTATAAATTTTGGGGATTAGTTAAATCTGTTTTCTTTAAGTGCTTATTAACATTAATTCAGTGTTCAGGGTTGTAATTTATCTGTGGCATTACTGGTACTGATCCCAAATGAGCAGTTCATTGACTACTGATTAAATTCATACCAGTATTAAACTGCTTTGATCCTAACTTTAGTTTAAGCTATGTGAACTGAATAGCACTCCACTGCAGCACATGTGATTCATCACTCGCTGCTATTTGTTTCTGTTATACTTTTAAGGATGAGAAAACTGATTTATATCAGGCATTGACAAGAATTTCAAAATAAAGCTAGGGATTAAAGAGTGTTGTTTAACCAGCTGCAACAAGCCATTGCTTAGAAAAGGTGTGGACAAACTCCAAAAGCAACCTAGATGTGACTGTGGATTTGTGGAGTGCTGGTAGTGCTGCAGAGTGGAGCAACAGGGAGATGCTAAACACCTGCGATGAGGGATCGTGTTCTGCCTTGGCAAGGACTGCAGCTGATTCAGACTCCGATTTCTCCTGCAGGGAATCACAACCTTGGTATAATCTAATTATCTCTCCATACATATATGTGCATTATTTCCATACAGAGCTACATTTGGCTGTACCTATAGGCAGTTTGCTATAATTACAGATGGCCAGGAATGAAACAGCGGCTTTGAGTGTTCTTATTAAGTATGGAAAGTAATGGAAACCACAGAAGTGCTACAACCCAATAAAAAGCTCACCTGTCATTTATAAAAGTGTGTGCCAGGGAAAACTTAATAATATAGACCTAACATAATTAGGGAACCAAATTAAAGGCAATTAAATAATTTAAAACATTTTTTTCTAGGAAAAGATATCAAATTCCTTATGAGTAATATTCTAAACATACAATTAAACCATAATGATTTTACCCTATTAACTTTCTCTCTTTTCTTCTTTTTTGTGTTAAAGTATGCAAAATCAGGAATTGGCATATTACAATAGAAGAGTATGAAAAAAAGCCAAACACCCAGTGGCACAATGGTAAGGACTATTTTTAAGCTGGGTTAAATTTAGCTTATTATGTTAAAAATTAATTAAAAATTAATCAGGCAAGCCACAGAATACAGCTTTACAATAAGGGGCACTTGCAGATGCTTCATCTGCTTTGTTTAAAATGGAGACACTTCATGATAGCACTGCTCAGAAAACAGATGGACACGAGCTGTAAATTTAAGATAAGCTACCAAGATATTGTAGCTTTAAGTTAAGTTTACACTGCAAGGAAAACAGCTTTTAGTGTGTGTCCAGCACAACCTTGGAACTCAACCAGGCAATGGCCCATCTCACTTTCCTGGGAGTAATGTACTTCAAGCAGTAGTTGACTTATGAGAGACACAACTGCAGCACTACAGCTTTTTTCAGACTTCTACCAATTTTTAAATCAAATTCTCCCTTATTAAACACTTATTCTCCTCTTTCAGCAGAGTGGCAAAAGAATAGACACGATAGACCAAGAAAATGACTTTGGGTTGTACCAGGTCTTCAGGTGACCCCCAGTGTAGCCCATGAAATGATGCATCCTGGGGATGCACCAATGCAGGACAAGAACTCCCGACTGTGGAAAACATGGAGCATGGCCCAGAGCTGGGGACAGCTGTAGCTGAGGGATACATGCTGGGGAAATGGGACCCTTTCCCAAATCATGAGAAGCACCGTGGTTTCAGAGGATATGAGCACTGAACTGTTGTCAGCAATGATGGTGTAAAAAGTGCTGCTGTTTCACTCTTTTCCCTTTTTTGCACCCTCTGTTAAAACCTCTAATTCCAATGCACAACACAATGTCAAAAATGTCATACAGATAATGATGAGTGGAGCCAGAGGATGAAGCCAGACGTTTATTCTTATGTTATAACCAATATAAACTGGATTAGGAAATTTAGTTTATATTTAATTGTATATTTTAAAATAAGCCATAATAACCGTTGCACTAACATACAAGGAATTCAGAAGCTGTTGGATGTCTTGGCAACCTTGATGTAAATTCATATTCTGCTTCTTTTAAAAGACTGGATCCAAAAGAAACACTGCATCAAATGTATTGTTGAGACTTTCCTCAGCACATGTTTTGACATCTAGGCAAATCTTCTGAGTCAGGGTGGTTGAGAAGCTCAGGCAACAGACCTGACGCTGCTGCATCTGACAGGTTCACCGCCGGGAGAAAGTAAATTGCCTGTCTTCTTTTGACAGCTGAACAGCAGATCTCAGCCACTTGGCCTCATGCTCCCCATCAGAACCCTCCAAGCTCTCCAGCTCCAGCACGTGGCCAGCCAGGCATGCAGCAGGCCTGAGCAGCCTCCTTTGCAGCTGGCACTGAGGTGTTCCTGGTGACAGGAGCAGATGGAGCTCCGAAGGAGCTTCAGGGCACTTTGAGACACCCATCATCTCAAAGCAGCCGACAGGCACCTGAACTTCCTCAGTCACCTGTGAGCATGCCACAGTACTATTACTGGTCCCCTGTGCTCCTCAAAGCACTGGCAACTTATTTCTATCACATCTAATTAGTCACCAGGAGGCATTTAGCAGCCTGGGAGCAAGCCCAGCCTGGGCACAGAACAGGTCTGCTTCCTTGCAATCGCACATTCCGGTACCAGAGCATTAAAGGCAAGTGAGGTCCACAGAAAGGCAGAATTTTTTTTTTTTCCACAGGAATATTTCACACTGGCATGGCCACATGGTGTGTTAGGCATCCCACAAAGATGATTTTCTCTCCCAAAAGAGAGAGAGAAAGCAAAGCAGGTAAATTAACCAGCCTTCCTTAAGCCACAGAGGACTGTTAGAGGCTGTTAGAGGCTGTGGTGAGGTTAAAGCCTTTATCATTGGTTTCTACCACCTGGCATATACGTGACACATTTAAATTTTCTATATAGTGTACTATAAACAGACTCTAGATTTAGGCTTTTTAGATGAACCTGCCAACCCCAAAATATCATGCTACCCACCACAACAGAGAGCTGCCATTCACAGGATGGTTTGGTTCTGCCTCTAACTGCTCTCAGTCACGGCACCCTCCCACTCCCAGGACAACACTGCAGAGGAACTCCCAGAGCTTGCTCCTCTGTGCAGATATCAGCACTCAGCACAGCCCTGCTAGCAAGGAAACTTGGCAGAGGCTCACAAAATACACAACTTAACAATCAAGGGCCTCGTTGAGTTGGACCTTTTATTGAACACAACTCTGGCCCTTGTCTCCTCTCTCTGTTTATAAGGCTTACCAAGTATATAAACTATTGCTCTTAAATTATGAGGACCCACATTTATGAGAGCAATTATCCTTTGTTTGTTTAGAAAGGCTATTTGTCTTTCTCCCGTCTTTTACATGCCTCCCTGCCTCCTTTGCCCAAAATAAAGCAAAATGTTTGGATTTTTATTTGAGGGTGGGCTCCATCTGAAGTTCACTTAATGAGAGGAAATCTCTGATATATCTATTGGATGGGGGAAGGAGTTGGAGGAAAAGATCAAGCCTTACTTCGATTCAAATGGAAGTTAGGCAAGGGAATTGTCTGGAGGAATAGATAAAATTTTTGCTTTAATACGTCTATAAAGTTAATTATGAAGTTGAGGAGGCTTGGCTTTCAAAAAATAATTTAAAAATCACAGTACCCATCAGGTAGTAAGTACCTTGCTGTCATTGTGCACTCTAGAGCAGGGTAGGGTTTGAACATTGGACTGGCCCTTCTGCAGTCTGTCCAGATGAGATGGAAAGTAAAATGCCACTGTTGTGGCTTTAAGAAGACCATGCTATATCTAGGAAATGGATTAAACTGTATCTTCCAAAAGACTAAAACGTGTCTTTGTAAGATTGCTCTATTCAGAATCAATACTGCCAACGTCAGACACATCTGAGCTCTGCAAGCGAGCACACTTGGCTGTCTGACAGTGCTTCCCAGAGAGGTATCAAGTAGCAAGCACAGATGGACTTCCTTTAACAGTTTCAGAAAAATGATCCCACATATCAGCTCTGTCATTCCTGTATCTCCAACAAGAATCTAAGTCCTGAACTGTCCTGTGGCCTGCAGCCAGGCAGCTATTACCCTGAGGACCTGTGTTCTTCCTTCTTCTCCAGAATTTGCAACACGTGCCCTCTGCTACCAAAGGCAACACCCAGACTGAGCCTTTGCAACCATGGAATGGAAAGCTTTCTTGCCTGGAAAACCACAGCAGCAGTAGGGAAAGGAAACAGGCAGGTGATGTAGCTCCTCCTTTCCTCAGGCACACACCTCCTCACTGTGAGTAACACTGAAACTGTTCTGTTGTAAGAAATGCCCCAGGTAGAGGAAATCCTCCAGTGTCCTTTCAAGTGTGAAACCATACAGGTCCCTCTGAGAGATGAGGATGGGACAGATCTAGAGTAGCTGAGCTTCATCTTGGAAAATAATTTAAAAAAAAATTGAAAAGGAATATATTTTTGAAGCAAGTGCTGCAGAACTGTCAACAGAAGAGAACACAGGGCTGGCAGGTGCAGAGTCCCTGCACAACCAACAGCTGCTACAGAAGAGAAGTGCAGCACAGAAAAACCTTCTGGGAAAGTGGCTGTTGTTTTGTTCAACAAAGGTGATCAGAAGATACTTCAGAAGTGAAGTGCATTTTCTAAATTGGGGATTCTTGAATCTCTGACAGGAAAAACACTTTGACTAATGTTCAGTGGTTGTTCTGCTCTCCAGGAACAAGTCACCCATCGCCTCAGGTGACTTTTATTAACTGAAATTCAACATTTCAGTGCAGAAAGCAGAAGCACCAGACACTTGCAGGCTGAAAGTACATTTTTCTGTTTATAAGCTAAAGTCACTAACACTCCCCAGCACAGCTTCCATATCTAGCTGTGATGAGAAGGGATCTTTTAATGGGACTCACTGACACTTACAGAGCCATAATAGGAGGTTATTTTTCATGTTGCAGGATGTATTACACTCTCAACAACACAGCTCTGAAATAAAATCACAAATTTCCCTTCTTGTAGAGCCTGCTTTCAAGGTTAAATGAACACAGTTATCCTTAGGCAGAAATATGAAGTACTATAGAATCACAGAACCATTTAGGTTGGAAAAGACCTCTAGGATCATCAAGTTCAAGCACAAACCTATCATTGTCAAGTCCACTACTAAACCACGTCTCCAAGTACCACATCTACGTGTCTTTTAAATCCTCCAGGGATGGGGACTCCACTTCCCTGTGCAGCCTGTTCCAGTGACTGACAACCCTTTTGATGAAGACATTTTTTCTAAACCTCCTCTGGTGCAACTTCAGACCATTTCCTTTTGTCCATTCACTGGTTGCCTGAGAGAAGAGACCAATCCCCACCTGGCTACAACCTCCTTTCAGGCAGTTATAGAGAGCAATAAGAGAGCAATCCTGTCCTCTAGGCTAAGCTCCCTCAGTCACTCCTAAGACTGATTCTCTTAATTAATCATAAAAAGCATAAATATGAGGTCATGCAAGAGCTAAATGTCATTCTACTTTCCAGAAGCAGATTTTTTTTCTCTCATATTCTTTTTTATTTTGTTTTGTTTTTTAATTTGTGTTGTTGTTGTTTTAAACCACTAACAGCCATTTTTACAGAGTAAGTTTATGTCATGTCCTAAATATGAATTTTATAGAAAGCTTTAGCTGTAAAAGAGTTGTCTGGCTTGATTAATAGTCATCTTGAACAGGAAATACTTGCATAATGTGAATACATCTTGGATACAGATCTGGCTCACAGTAAGTCTTTTGTGCTGCAGAGACAAACCTGGAACTGTTCCCACTGATACTGCTTTAAACAATCCTGCTGGACTGCAAAGTGTGGATACCAACATCTCCTTCTGCAGGTTTTAAGCTATCCAGCTGGAGAGGGGAATTTACCCAAGTTCCACCAGATACAGATGAAGAGGAGAAACCACTCAATTTCTGAGCTGTATAACCTGGCCTTTCAGTCAGAAAGCCTCTAAACCCTATTACATGGCTCAGACTGCATGCTTAGAGAGCTCAGAATAGAGGGCCCAAATACTGAAAAATCTAAGGTTACTTGTTAGCTGGCAAACAAAACCACTGCAAGTAGCAGTCTCAACCAAAAAGAAAAGTACCAAAGGACAGAGGAAGATCTGGTGGCTACAGTTCACTCATGTTTCCAGAAGATACTCAATTAATGTCTACACTGAAGGTCTTGAAGGAAACCCTGCAGCCAAAATAAGTGGGAAGGTCTCAAAGGGGAGCTCCTTATTTTTGAGAACAGAAAACAAAGCAGGAGTTATCAGTCACTTGTCATTCAGGGAAGGATGCAGACAGTTGGACAGGCTCACATGTTATCTAGACAATGTGATTAATAGGAAATTAATAAGTATGATGATTCATAGACTAAATTATTCAAGGAGGTGAAGATGAGGGCTTGCTCTGGAGAACTGCAGAAAAGTCTTAATTGCACTCTGCTATTGGACATTGCATTGTCAAATAATTTAATGTAGGTACGAATAAAACTCATTTGGATAAACTTTCAGGCATGCACACAAAAATAGGTAATTTTCCACATAAAGCAAAAGAGTTTGAGCTGACCATTACTATTGACAAGTAAGATCTTGGGATTGCAAGAGACAGTTACACACCATAGTTCCAAGTATACATAGTCTCGAACAAACAAAGAAGGGCAAAATCAAAACTCTCACAAAGGAATAAAGAACAGGAAAAGAGCAATCATCACCACAGAGGATAAAAAAAACCCCAATTCACGTTTTGCATGCAGTCCTGGTCCCCTCTTCTCAAAACACTTTAGTGTAAGCAGAAGCAGTTCACAGGAGGATGTTGAGGACAAGCAAAAATAAGAAACAGCTTTTGAATGACAAACATTCTTCAGTCAGAACAAGAGACAATTGAAAAAGAATATGATGGAGACCTGTACAGTCACAAGAGGCATTAAAAAGCTATACCTCACTTATTTTCTTGTACTAGAGAACAGATGAAAGAAATCAAACTAACCACTGACAGGCTCGAAACCAAACAGACACGAGAGGGCAATGATACGTAGCTGGAGGACAGCAGCATTTGCAGAAATCACCTCCTATCATATTCATAATGCTTATAGTTCTTATCCAGCTCCATCAGTATTTAAAATCTCACTCCTTCCTCTCCCATGTGGATTTTTTAAATCCTGTAAGAATGCCACATAAGCACTTCCAATAAATATAGGACTGAAAACACATTATACTGCAAAGCGTTAGGAGCCGCCGTCTCTTCCATATAGAGTGCAAACGTGATTGAAACTGATGAGTGTTTTCAAGCCCTAAGGCTGACTGGAAGGTGCAATTAAATGCCTCCTTTTATAAGAACAGCTGGAGCCAAATGGTGGTTAAAAACTGGTGAGGGCCAGAAGTCAAGAAAGTAAGCTGTGAACCAGGTCAAGAAAAGGTTAAGTTGTAAACAGGCAATCTGGCACTAAGGACTAAAAAAAATTAATGTGAGGCCAATTGCTTAAGTGTGTAAATATTAGGCATCCAAATAAACATGTCTGAATATAAGGGAAGGAAAGAACATAGCAGGAGATGAGCATTTTCTGTCAACAGCCTTGCAAAGATAAGTTACCTGTTATCTAGGTAACACACATGGGAGCAGCAGCTTAACACAAAAAACTGGTAGGTTCAGTGCATAAGCAAGCCCCTCAGCTTGCTAATACCAAAACACTCTGTAAGTGTCTCTACAACTCCCTGATAAGACCTGAGATCATTCTAGGTGATTCTGTGATAACTGCCTTTTTGAAGTTCAGAGAACCATGAGAATAATTCTTAGTCTAATTTTTGAAATTTTGAAAACAACCTTCCCAGTTCCCATACAATGGACAATGGCTCAAGCTAGCATTATTGCAAGTAAATTTTGAGTTTTGCAAAGTTTGACAGTTTTCTTATCAGGTTTTTTTACATTTCAGTCAAATACCACCTGTAAAAACTCATAGAGAAGAGCTGTGATCTACGTCTGGCCATCCGCAGTATTATACATGAATTCTGGTTATATATATATATATATATATAAATAAATATTTCCCTAGAACGTTCTGCAAGACAAAAACATCCAGAAAATGGTTGGCTTTTGGCAATACTTCTATTAAAATCTAGTCAAGGAAGAAAGGAGAAGACTTTCCCAGCTATCCAAATCTCAAGATGAGTAAACAGAACCACAGCAGGTATATGGCAAGAAAAGACATTTAATACTATCAGGATCTAAAAGTTATTGCTTGTTTTTGTCAGAGATAAAGAAAGTAATACAAAAGAAATAGCTCCCCTCTTCAGGGCAGCTATTTTTGCCTTTCATGCCTTCTCAGGGCATGAGAGGCAACAGAAGCTGAGGAACAGGCTCACACAAGTAACTTATTTACAGAAATCCCATCCTGGGAATGCCTGATGTGGATAAAGCAATTCATTTCCAGTGAATGAAGCAGCAAAAGCTGCTGTGGTCTCCTACAGGAAAGGGAACAGGGATTTGGTGTGGGAAGGAAGAGTGATCCTCAGTGTTTGTGCACAGTTTACAGATAACCATGCAGTGGCATTTTCCCAAAACATATGTTTTCCCCCTTCAGCATCTCTGCACTCATGCACACACCTGGGCTTCTGCAGGAATTAGAGATGCCCCTGCAGGGCCCAGAATACCACGGAAAGGCTCCCAGGCCACTCTGTGGCTGGAAGTGTTCTGTACAGCACACACCAAACAGTGTCCAGCCAAAGTGCGATTAATCTTCCTCAAGCATTCTTCTGCCACTGGGTCCTTTATTCACGCGCAGTTACGACATCAAGCAGCCCTAAGCAGGGCCCAAGTGCAGCAGCAAGCAGCTTTTTCTGCTCCACAGCTGTGAGTGCAGCTTTGGATTAGAGCTGCATTGCTAATAAAGCAGCATAAGTGGCTGAGGGTGTGCCGAGAGCCAGGGGAGTGCACGCCTGCACAAACGCTTTAATGCTTCCAGGAAGGAAGAAGTCAACTTGAAGTGAAGCTTCAGTGAATTGTTCCTGCTGACCTTCCAGACTGCCCTAATTTTGTCAGTGCAGAAAGGTCACCTTTGCAACAACGAGCAACTCCATCGAAAACATTATTTTAACAGCAGTGCTGAGAACATAGGGTCTGTAATTAATAAAACAAGGAAACTCCACCAAGGTGTTTTTAAAGGGTTTGGTTAGAGGGAGAAGGTAAGAAAGCAACTTAACGAAAAAGCAGCAAAACAAAAGACATAATGCAGAGACCCCAGTGGAGTTCAGTTTTCATATACTTAATACATTTTTTTCAACACTGTTGCTGTTTCTAAAATAGTCTGCTGGCACTTCAGGAACAATGAAGAGGCATATAAAAAAGCTCAGAGCTAGGTTCCCTTAGGGAAAAAGGAAAAGGAACAGGTATCATCTGACAACTTTTTTACAGGTTTTTAAGTGTAATAAACATCTGTAGGGAACAGCAAGAGCATTAAGAAACAGGGAAGTGAACTAAGCAGGAACAAAGACATTCATGACAGTAATCAGGACAGGAATTACAAATATATTCGAATGCTCAGTCTGAAGTGCTAGATACACAGTATCTGTAGTAAGGGGACACACTGCCACAACGTGGGAAAAAACCACCAATACCCACTCCCATCAATGACTTGTATAATAAATTATCAGTGAGGCAAATCACCATAGTTGGGCTGACAACTGCAGTATTACCAACACTCAAAGAACAGCTGTACATTGAAGAAAGACCTATGCTGCTGTCAGGGGAGGTATATTGAGCATGAAAATATTAATCAACTTATCTGCAGTAAAAAATAAAAGTAGCTTTACTGAATCCTCATTTTTTCTCATGCAAACCTTCTGAAGAAAAGCTTCTCCACCATGATTTTAAGAGCTGTGGTGGCCAGCCTGCAGAGGCATTCAGCTGCCTAGTAGAGCAGGCAGAACCTGGCCAGCCCCATCCTGCAGGATGGCCCTTTTCAGTTGCAAGGGTGGATACAACCCATGCAGTCCCACATGTGAAAGCAAAGATCACTGCCAGTGCACCTGAAGGATAAGCACAGAAACATCTAGCATATATCTTTATCTACCTCAGGGAAGAACATCACAAGTTTACCTGCCATTAATTAATTACAGAAAAAAAAAATCAATGCTAAGAAGTTCCCTCTCATCTCTGAGTCCCTCTTTTCCTTTAGCCTCATCTCTTCAGTTTAAGGCACTGGTCATCTATATTCTGCATAGCTATTTATAAATGGTTTCCCATTTAGTCTGTTTATCATGGCTTGCTTCATTTGACTAGTTTCATCTTTTGAGCTGCATACTACTTCTTCTGGCAGGTCAGAAAGACTGCTGTCCACTTGACCTCCCAGTTTAAATTCCTATGCAAGAGAGTACCCTAATGGTGTGCTTATTAATAAAATTCTGCTCAGTACCACTTGATATCCATCCCTTTTTCTGCATGACTATTCCTTCTTCTCCAGTACATCTTTTGAAAGATCTCACACTAAGAAGTTCTTGCCTATTGTCTTAATCTTCTGCAGTGTTTTCCACAATATTCCTCACTTTTCACAGCACCACTAAGAATTCTGCTTCAGAATATTTATGTGAGATGCTTACCATACCTTTAGTTCCTGGTTGGGAATGGATTGTGGAATAGTAAACAGCACTGTCCAATTTCTTTTGAGGGTTACAGATGCTGAATGCCATTGTTACTGCTGTAGACTTATCACTGACACATCTCTTTTTCTTTCTTTGTGCAGCAGGTAGGTCATCAAGCTTCTCTCATGCTCTCCCCCAATTTCTGAGGTAGTTTCTCCTACCTCATGCAAAGTCCTGTCCTTTTTTTAGCATTTATAATTTTAATTCTTCTCTGAACCCAGGCCTCCTAGTACACAGAGACTAACCAATTCACAATTCAGGGAAACGTTATTGTCCACCCTTAGCAATCCCTCAGCTCGAAAGGAGACCTGTACTGCTGCTTTATGTTCCCCCATCTTTACACTCTAATAGGCTTTTTATAGCCTCCATCACCTTTGCACATTCAGGAAGGAAACAGTGCATAACGGATTGGAGAAACAAAATTACTGAAGAAAAAAGCAGATGCTTCCCCAGCTTATGCAGTAAACATTTTTAACAGCTCTACAAACCCTGGAATGGCTTGAGTCAAATTATGAACCAGTTTTAAATGAATGAAAAATGAAAAAGAAATTATAAAGGGGGAAGAAAGCCACTCTAAAACATTCTCAGTCTGGAAAACATTTGCCTTGTCAGAGAAAAAAAAGAAGGAAAACAAAGCTAAAAGGTGTGTGATCTGAAGAGCTGGATTCAAAATCAAAATCTGTGTCTAACCGAGACACTCCACACAATGCCATGCCAGCTCTTGGAGTCTGACTCTTCTGTGTAGCTCTTAGCAGTAAGAGATGGTGATATACAGTCACACAGTCAGCTCTGCTCTCGTTAAAGTAACGTCTTCAAAGAGGCATGCTTAGAGTTTTAGTTGTCAGCATCAAAAGACTTTTTTTAACAAGTCATCTTATATTAAAGAAGAAAAATATAGAAGAATCAAGAGTTTAAGGTTGAGAAGAGCTAATTTTTTTTTTTTTTTTAAAGAACAAAAGCCAGGGACTTAGAAGGAGAAGCTCACAAATTTATCAACAGCTCGAAATTTAGACATTGTGTTGCTTTATATGATTATCTTCAAATAATTCAGAATCAAGCTTTATGTGAAGAAGTATCTTTATAGAAGTATTTAATAAGTTTTTAAAATTTTTATATATTTGCAGAAGAGCCACCCAATGCCAATGTAAACATGTTTTAATCTGGATCTCAATATTTATACTTGCAAATTCTGTTATTTACATTCATACTGCAGAGCATTCTGAAGGCATTGCTTGTACTAAAGAGTGGCAAAACTATCCCATTTTCACTCTGTTTTGATATGACTATGACGTTTTCTTGAACTTAGGCTTTCACTCCAATACAGGAATTTTTCATCTTCATAAAAACGCAATTGAGGAGAGGAAAGGACTCTAACACATAACTGCCTTAATCCAGCCAGACCAGCATTAAACATCTTATATATTTTACTTAAACAAAACATAAGTGACTCTAGGGAAAGCAACATTAATAAACATGATCCTATAAACTTTGCAGTGAAAATTCAATTTTACCTTTAATAGCATCTCTCAAACAGTAAACTTTATTATAAGACCAACAACCTAATCAGATCCTAGCACCAAAATCAGGTGTTTCATTTTCAATTTTTAATGTTTGTTCAATTGCTTCTTGGAATATTTCATGCCCTAAATAAGATAGAAAATGCCAATAAAAATGTCAGATTCTGATGGAAACTGGGCTGATGCCTCCACTCTCCTCAGTTCCAGGAAAATTCTTCTTGACCAAGGAAAGCATTCCTCTTTGGTTACTGCAAGATTCCGTATCTGAATGTAAGAGATGAAATACTAAAATTGGTCCAGAATACACTTCTAAAACTTGGGTTAGTGGCAATTTCAGAGTCACAGTGCTCTGAGATGATGGTGCAAATTACGTCCAATGGCGAAAGGAAAACAATTGTGATACAACCCGATCACAGATCTTTATATTTCTTTGGTTGCTTTAAGTCTCCATAATGCTCTACACTGTTCTCCTACACACTATCACACTCAGCACTTATTCCTAGTATTTCCACTGAAATTTCCAGAAATGCTCTGAGGCATTTTCCTCCCTGCCCTCATCAGAGTATTTGCAGCACACAAATAAGCACAGCCTGGCTTGTCCCTTAAGTATACTTTCTGTTTAAAGACACTATTGTTCTTTACATCCAAACATATAATTTGCCAGACACTAATTTCTTTCTCAAGCCATAATGTCTTTAGCATATTTAAAGGCAACTCCACAAACTTTATATGCTAGGCTAGCGCATCATTAACTTTTTCAGGGATGCTATTTACATCTCTTTCCTAAGAACACATGGAAGAGCTTTTGCCCATTTGGAAATTCTGTGTGGAGCCAAGCTTTCCACACTTAGTGGAAGCTCTCAGGTTTCTGGGAGCCTCCAGTTCTGCATGCTCAGTTTGAGAGATTACACCCAGACTTGCCATAAACAGTTGCTTCAGCTTCTGCAGTGGGGCACAGGGAAGAGAATGACGGCACATCCATAATCTGCTCTGACATTGTAACATTTCCACCAACGTGTGAAAAAAAAAAAAATCTTGACTTTCAACTGCAACTCAGTGTGGCTGAAGAGTGTAATGAAAGACAGCAACTTAAGGTCTGCAAGTGCAGTTTGAAGACAACTTTGCTGCAAAAGCAAAAAGAATTCCGCTGCCCCTGCGGAGTCCAGGCTGATCATGAGCACTACGTATAAAGGACAAGAGAGAAGAGGTGCTCCAGTTCTGTATGGTTAAGATTTTGCCAAAATACATAAATATTGGAAGGGAAGTAAAAGCTGTCATTTACATCCAAAGTTAATCTTTGCAGTTCTATGGATTGTCATTAAATGACGGTGAACAAGAAACTAACAGGACACATCATTTTATCAGTGAATCTTCTGCATTTTTGTCTCACTACTTGTTCTAAAAGTGTTGAAAAAGAGTCTTACAGACTGACATTGGTGCAACTGCACCCATGAGCCTGCCCTAAACTCCGTACCTATCCTATGGAGAATCTAATTTATGTGTAAAGATGCATGGTGGATATAAAATATGTACATTTTTGTAATGTCATAAAATTATCCTTTCATGTACGTTTCACCCAAGCACAACAAATATTGAAAATTTTTAACTACTATAATGAATTTTGTACTTATAAAGGGGAAAAATGCAAAGCAATTGCATCCTCTTCTCTAAATGCTAAAAGCAGACAGTTCTAAAAGCAGACAAAACTTGTGCACAAAGTATTGCATTGATGGGCTGATCTTGCAAGTATACTGCATAGGCACAAAGCAACTCTTTGCATAGCCTCTGGAAAGAAAAACATGAAATTCCTCCACTCCATTACCTGAGTTTCTGGATGACTCAGACATATGTTTCCAGTGCTTCCAAAAACTTGACAGGCTCGCAGGTTTCTGCATTCTTTTAAGGTTAGGGAAATCATATGACAACTTGAAGGAACTGCAACAGCATTGCTTTGGCTCACAGAAAGGCTCTCCAGAAACAGGAGCATCAGGGAACGGAAAGAAATTACTCTTAGAGAAAGCAACTCTGTAGGATTCAACGCAAGCTCCAAGGGACAGACGAGGTGAAATGTTCCAGGGGATTTCTCGCTATTTGCAGAACACTTAATTACTTCAAGGATAGCTTGTTTCTGCTCTTCTGGACGCCACAAACCTGTCACACCACAGGACAGATTTACAAGATGCACTTCCTTCAGTGCCCAGCCAGATGCAGGAGGTTCCACCCTGTCAGCTGGGTTGATCTGACTCCACGTGTAACCCCATCTTTCCCAAGATCGCCGAAATGCTGCGGTTGTTGGAGCCTCCCCTTGTGCCACGCTCGCCTCGCCGCAGCCCGGCTCTGCTCACGCCGGGGAAGGCAGCGCCACCGCCTCTTCTCTCGCCTGCCAGAAGAAATGGATCCGTGAACCCCAGGTGGGATGTGCTGTGCAGCAGCCAAAATGAGGCCAGTTTTAAGAGGCCAAAGCAGCCCTTTGAAGCGTCAATAGATGGAATGCTCTGCATCATGTCACAGTTTTCTGCCGTGCATCACAAGGAAACCCAAGGTCTGCTGCAGAAAGATGCGATCTGTAACTCTGCTGTCGTGAGCTCAAGCAAGCTATGACAGCCACCGTGCCTTCCTCACTAGTGAGACATGCTGCAGTTGGGATATATGAAGGAAGAATGAGACAGGACACAAGGCACAAATCAAGTACCTAAAGAGACCTTTGGAAAACCAACTTATGACAATGAAATTGTTAACATGAGGGTACTTATGGACATCTGGCAAAGGATTTCCAGTGCTTAACCTCTGCTTTCAAAAACAGAATATGCAGACACTGGGAAAGAGATGAAGGTATAGGTTTGAAGCACTCTCAGCCTCTGCAGGCCTATTAGATATATGAAATAATGTATTTTTGTTCTCCAGCAAATGTCTTTTAAATGAATAGTGCAGAACCACTGCAAACTATCTACAGGGAGAAATACCTAAGTAATCATTCTGTTGCCATGTATCTACTCCAGACTCCTCGCTACTCACAGAAAAATTAAATTGTTTAGTGAGTTTAGATGACTGTTAAAAGGAGTAATTTCTGCCATCTTTTTCTTAATCTTAATAAAGTCTTTTCCCTCTTGCGTCCTTCTCATTTTAGTATAAAATATGTTAAATGTGACTGCAAAGAAAATTACATGATTTACAACAGAATTCAAGTTACACTCATAATCTTTAAATTCTGTTTCTTGAAACTTGGTATATAAAATCCCAATTGCTTCTGAGAATTAAGCGAAAATGTACATAAAAAAGCTTAGCACAAAATGCTTAAATCCAATCTTATTTAGCAAGCACATGTTCTACTCTGTTGGATGGGTTCCAGAATGAAGCTTCTCATTATTTTCAAATAATCTTTACTGTCCTATAAACCAGTCCATTGTATGAACTTTTTGGATTGGACACATAAGCAGATAACATAGACACATTTATTTAATGCTGTAACTGAAACCAGGCCTATATTCAGTATAAAATTTACCCCAAGGATCAAGGATTGACAAATGCCTAGGTCAATGAAATGAGAAAATGGGGCAAAGTATTGGGAATCCTGGGTAAACTAGACCGGAAGTCTCCCCCTGGCAAGGCACAGGATGTATCAAACTATATCTTAACACCAACTCTTCCAACTCTGATTGGAGCTTCAAGACATGAAATCATATTTTGTCCTGCTACTGACAGGTCATCTCACCACCCTTTTGTAAAGATGCTGCAGAATAATGCAGGTCCTGCTCCAAACAGTTCTGCATGTTTGATGCTGTGAAGAAGGCTCTGTTGCATCCATTGTCCTTCTCTTGGTCTATAGGACCAACTAATTTTATGTACAGCATCATCAGGTCAAAAAGAAGAAAACAAAAAAAAGTGGATGTGCCACCCTCAAGTCCATCAAACAATTGAACTACCTGTGTGCAAAAATGGGGGCTACAACCCTGTCATCCAAGTGCTCAGTCTTCTGCCCAGAGTATGGTGTGAGGCTCAACCCACCTGGGCCAGATTAGTTCCCATTTTTTATGAGAGGTAGGTCACATGCTTGATCACTGCTAAGGGGTACCTGAAATGGTCCTTCTTAAATCAAAGTACCTAGCTTGCTTATTTATCACAAAGAGTGACATTTTACCTTCCTGTTCTGCAGAAGAAGACAGAAAAGCAACTATGTGCATTGTATTGCTAAAAAATGGTTTACCTCTCATAAACTTACCTCTCATAAAAAAATGGGAACTAATCTGGCCCAGGTGGGTTGTGCCTCACACCATACTCTGGGCAGAAGACTGACTGAGCACTTGGATGACAGGGTTGTAGCCCCCATTTTTGCACACAGGTAGTTCAATTGTTTGATGGACTTGAGGGTGGCACATCCACTCATCAAAGCACTGGCACAGTCCCTGCACAAGCCAAAGGAGGTGGTGGCCAAGCAGAAGCAGATTGGACATTTGACCCCTGACTGGCAAAGTAGTGCTGTACCACCAGCTCACTTCAGCTAAGTCCAACCACAACAAACCATCCTGGCCTCAAACCTTTTCCCATCTCTAACAACATTTTGAATCAAGCCTTGGGTTTGCTAAGTTCATACAACATCAGAAATGTATTAATGCTTTTAAACTCTACGTGTCAAAAAGGAACCAAACACCTCTTGGGCTAACATTTTTTCCAAAACACTTTTGCAACCATGATGGTAAATCCTACTTGCAACACAACCAGGAACATGACAGGAGCAGAGGCTTGCACCTAAGCAGTACATGTCATCTGGTGGGCAAAATGCCCACTGGGAAACTGGGGTAGGAAACCCCAGCCAGTAGACTCCTGAATGAACACGTAGTTGATAAAGGCAAAAAATATCCAGTTACCAGAGGGAAAAAAGCCCCAAACAACTTAGTGATTGCTCAGTCTGGAGAGAAGCTGGAAATAAAAATTCATATGTATTCCACTGGACACCAAAACAAAAAGTAAAAAATAATCTACAGATTTAGCAGGAATAATGATCTTAAGGTATTTCCAACTCCTCCCCCCGCAACCAGAAAGCCTCTCCACAATCGACAGGCAGTGTAAGTTTCAGGTCATGCTGTTTTCCATACAGCTCTGTATTTGTCCACCTCTCCTCCTATTTTAGTCACTCACCACTCCTGCTGTCAGGTGGCTGGACCAACAAGCTCCACCTACACTCCAAACAGTTGTTAAACTGTTATTGCACTGTGAAGACTGCTACAGGCTATTTCGGATCTACAGGACAGCTTGTGCATCTAGAAACATGTATTCCTCCCACCCATTAATATTATTTGCTCCTGAAAATAAAATACCTCTCCTCACGAATCCCTCCTGTGAAACTTCAAGCACACTGCCCACAGAAATGTGGGTGTTGCAAAGCTGCATGAGGAGGACACTGCTCAGTGCTGCCCTCCAAGCCAGCAGCAGCCTCACCTCCATTTCCTGACAGTGACTTCTAATTGTTTTCCATCCCTGACTACTTAGTGCTGTCAGGCAGGCTCTCCTCAACTGGGTGTAATTTACCTCAGCAATGCTATGATTCATCCTGCACAAGGTCTTTAAGCAACGTGGGTTATTTTCCGTGCTTGTATTGACATTAAAAATTTCTCAATTGTATTTCCTTTCACAGACCCCAGACTGTTTATTAAGGCATCAAGTATCATTGGTGTCCTCCAGGCTGGTGGTGCTCTTGGCTAGCCATACTGATCATACATGGCCAAACTGTGACTGAACTGTCAAATAAGTCAGTAGTAAGAAAGATTTTAAATCCTGTTGGGAGATACGGCTTATCCAAAAAATGCAATAAATATGGGGTTTACTTTTATTTTAAAAAATTTATTGTGTGGTTGCTTAATTTCACTTAAACTTTTTAAAAAAAGTATTTAGGGGTTTAAGGAAAGAAAAACTGATGTATTCTGCCAACTCACTCTCATTCATCTATTTCCTTGTTCTATTGTGCTCCAAGTGTCTGTTTCACTTGCTAACAATTAAGCACAGAATTTCTCTGGTTTTAGATGCCTATGCACTGAGGTATCCACATACACCAGGAGAGAGTGAATTGTACTGAGACAGCCAGTGAAGCAGCTCCACCTGGCAAAGCTCACATAGCCCATTCCTCAGGTGCTGCAAGTCCTTCAAGGCCCAAATGAGGTAAAGCTGAGGTGCTGCCACTGATCCAGCTCAGGAACCTGTGATCTGATCTTTGCTCACCTCCGTCCTGGAGTCTGTGCACTGCAGATGCAAGAGAGTGCAACTGTCTGTTCCAGCTGGTCAAAACCAAAAATATTTCTAAAAGGTGTAAATGAAATTAAGTGCTGCCTGCAGTTGCCTTCACGTGGAATATAAAAACATCACATACCAGCACACTCTCTGATATGTAGGAAAAAACACTGATTTTAATTCTGAAAGTTCTCTGTCTCTGTCATCACACAAGGTAGCAGGTGTTGGAAGTGACCTCATAAGGATTCAAGATACATTACCTCTCATATATTGTAACACCCTTCTTGGCATGCCCAAGGAATACAATCCAGTAAGGAAGCCCTACAAATATCCTTACATGACACACACAAGACAAGCATCTTTTACGTACACAAAGTCAGGGTATCCGCAGCTCAACCAGAAGACAATTGTAAAGGTACACGATTTTTATCCCTGTTTTGTGGGGAGGAAAAGTATATAGCCCAATATTATCATCTTCCATGAATAACTGCAGCAGAGTTGTGGTTTGGTATGGGGACAAGGAAATACCAGGCAGGAAGAAAACACTGTCTCTATTGGCACTAACATAAACTCGGCTAGCATACCACTCTGTTCTGCAGTGCACAACACAAATTGTATGGAAAAACTGGAGAGAGATCAGTAAGAGCCACAAGAATGACTAAAACATATTTCAGTAGACTAGGAAATTCAAGCAGCTGAGGATATTTATCTTACAGAGGAGATCCAGGATAACTGTTTGTACGTGCCAGTAGGAAAAGATAGATTTGATAGAGGACCACTTAACTTTGGATATAAAACATATAATTATGTATAACATTTGGAAATTGCAGTAGACATTCTTATTGGAAAAAAAATTATTAAAAAAACCCCATAAAATCCAGTGAAGCTCTGGAACAACTCATGAGATAGATTCCCTCTACCCATTTCTTTTAGCCTATTTTGAGGGTTCTAAAAACTGTTAGAACTCTAAAACTGTTTAGAACACTAAAACACTCTTACGCTGTTACATAAGGAAGTTAAGGTGTGTGTTTCCTGTCCATGCAAGAGATAATTTGCATTCATTACAGACCCTTATGCAGACTAAAATTGTAGAAACTTGAAAAATATTTTGCAACCTCTTCAAAGAGTTATTCTTCTTTTAGAATTACTACCAGTTAGGTCTGGAAGTAATTAACATTACGCTGATATTTTGTTTCAACTTTTTAAGACAAATTATTCTGCCACCATCTTTCCAACCACTTAAGCAATATCCCTGAGTAACTACAAAGAATGAAAGAGGAATGACAGAGAGGGGAAAAAAAAGCAATATATTAACTTATTATTCAACTGCCAAATGCAAGAGCTAGCATACAAGGAGGGCATCTCCCATTTAATCATTTAATTTGCTAGCTTTTAAAGAAAAAGGCATGAGTGCTACTTATTTTGCATTGTAGTTCTGTAATACTTGGAGCATTTGGTTGCAGGAACCAAAACATTCTCAACACAGATCATAGAATCATTTAGGTTGGAAAAGGCCTCCAAGATCATTAAAAGCCCAACCTCTGACCTGATAACACCATGCCCACTAAACTATATCATGGAATGCAATGTCTGTCTGTTTTTAGAACACTTCCAGGGATGTTGTTGGGAAGTGTTGTCATGACTTCCCTGGGCAGCCTGTTCCACTGCTTAACCACACTTTCAGTGAAGAAATTTTTCAGAATACTCAATCAAAATCTCCCCAGCAGAGTTTGAGGCCATTCCCCCTTGTCCTATTACTTAGCTGCCTGGGAGAAGAGACTGACCCTCACCTCACCACAACATCTATTCAGGTACTTATAGAGGGCAATAATGCCTCCCCTGAGCCTCCTTTTCCACAGACACAACAACCCTACTACCTTCAGATGCTCCCCATAGGACTTATGTTCCAGACCCTTTGCCAGCTCTGTTGCCCTTCTCTGGACAGGCTCCAGCACCTCAAGGTCTGTCTTGTAGTGAGGAGCCCAGAAATGAGCAGAGGATTTGAGGTGTGGCCTCACCAGTGCCGAGTACAGAGGGACAATCACTGCCCTGGTCCTGCTGGCCACACTATTGCTGATACAGGCCAGGATGCCATTGGCCTTCCTGGCCACCTGGGCACAGCTGGCTCATGTTCAGCTGCTGTTGGCCAACACCCCCAGGTCCTTTGCCACTGGGCTACTTTCCAGCCATTCTTCTCCCAGCTTGTAGTGCTGCCTGGAGTTGCTGTGACAGAAACCAGCACTTTACCTTTTTCAAACTCATACCACTGGCCTCAGCTCATCACTCCAGCCTGTTCAGGTCTCTCTTCAGGGCCTTCCTGTCCTCCAGCAGATCAACATTCCCATCCAACTTGGTGTTGTCTGTGGACTTACTGAAGGTGCAACTTGATACCCTTGTCTAGATCATGGATAAAGGTGTTAGACAGGACTGCCCCTGAAGTGGAAAACACCCTTGGTGACTGGCCACCAACTGGATGCAATTCCATTGACCCTAACTCTCTGCGCTCGGCAATCCAGCCAGTTTTTTTACTCAGCAAAGAACACGCCAGAAGCTCTTCAGCCAATACGCATCATCTCATCGTGCAGAGCTCTGTGAGTGCCAAGTTGCCATTCTGGAGTATCTGAAGAGCTGTGGCTGCTCACACACCCTGCACTCACCCGGTGCTATGATCAGACACAGAAAAGGAGGCTGCTCTTCTGGATTGTCCTCCTCCAACCACACCACAGCCTGCCAAAGGGCCTCCCTCACCCATGGCCTGAGATGTCACTGCGTGAGTGGCACAGGAGCCAGCTCACCGCAGCCTCTGGCAGGGAAGGGAGGCACACTGCTGCCAAAAGAGGTTTCCTAGGGCCTGGGAGCTGTGAGCCAGCAGCTCCCAACAGGCAGCCTGCTGCCCCTGCCACAACATAAATCCCTGGGCAAATGCAGCAGCTCCAGCCCCTACAGCTAGTGACCGCTGAAGGGAAGCTCTTGTCATATGGCACCTCATCAGTCTCATCTCAGATCTTAACAGAATATCCTGGCAAAACCCAGAGGGGTCACCAACAGCCCAGAGAGCTGATTTTTATTATATTTATTTTGTATTTATTTATATTGTTAAATTATTAAATATAGAAATACATTATTACATGACTGTAAAACACGTTTCATTAATTATTATCACAACAGTTACTGAAATGGAATAGTCAAATACCTAATTACCTCCTAGTTCTTGAACTAGTTGGCCTTTAAATTTAGTTTGCATGAGTTTTTGTAGGCTTTTTAATCAAGTGTGAAGTTTGATTATATATTATATTTATAACATGTAATGCATTATAAAATTATAATATAATAAACATATTAAATATTACAGTTACATTATTATACAAAACATATTCCTTATAAAATATTAAAAAAATATCCATGGGACTTCATTTACAGCAACAAATTTATTAATTACTGTACCCAAGATATCAGATTAACCTAATGAAAATTTTGAAATCTAATTATGACAGAAAGGAGCACGGGGAAGAAAAGTGAAAATGCTTTGCACTGTGCACATTCCCTGACAGGCTGCAGCTGCTATCTCTATTCTCCCCAACACCTGGGGAAAGCACCCAGCTTGGCAGCCCTTTCCACTCTGGGGAGCTTTGCTCAAGCACACGGAAGGCCAGCATCACTCCGCGAGGCTGGGCTGCGTTTGGAGGCACGCGCAGTTCTATGAACTAAAAGGAGACTCCACTCGTGCCGTGCTAAGCCAGAAGGAGCCATGTGAAGCCAGCTCCCTGCCAGCACAACGTGGAGCACAACCCAGCACCACTGACTGAGCAAAGCAGGAGTCTGGAAGAGACTAGAGAGGCTGAGCATGCTGCTGGCTAGTCACTGGCTTATAGTTCCACTTGTTAATTGACTTGTAGGAATCCAGAAGGGAAAAGCAGGCTCATGTATAAAGGCATGAACCATCTGCATGTGGAAATTACTTCACCTATTCAGAATCCAGGGGACAGATTGAAGAATCCAAACATAAAAAAAAAAAAAGAAAAAAAGAGAAAAAAAGAAAAAAATAAGACTATGAAATAATCTGGCAACTTTCTGCTCAGGAAAGAGCTGGGGGAAACATATCCCTGCTGATTATGTGTCTAATAGTTCCAAAAGCTGTGTTCTGTATCAAACAAATCTGCACAGCACAAGCCTGTTTGCAAAAGGGAGGGCAAGTCTTTAATTGACCACTTTCAGAATGATGTAAGAGTTTTACAAAGGAGCAAGAAAAAACACACAGCTTGATTAATGAAATTAAGACATTGCAGCTCAATAATACAAAACTATACATGCTGTTAAAGCCTGGGCCTGTTCCCATACCACAGATCTTACATGTGCCAAAGCTGAAGACAGTATGTGATACTGTTGAGACATGTGAGGAAAAAAAATTGTGCCACCAAACCCAAAAATATGACAAGAACAATGGATGTTTCCCTATTACTGCCAGAGAGACTGCTGTGTTAAGTAAATTACTGACCAAGGTCAAAGGCGTCAGAACTTACTTTGATGGGATAATCAGCAAAAAGCCAGAAACATTTATTCTAATCCCAGATCTGACAAAGCCCACTTTATAGCTTGGCTTGGCATTTAAATGGCTTGTCTAGCATTACACTGTCTAGAGCCTGGGTGATGAATCAGAATTTACCTCATATATATGTATATCTGGATTTGCCTTAGAAGTCAGGCATAAACACCAAGCCTTTGAATAGGTTAATTTTTTTTCTCCCATTGACTTTTAAAATACTATAAAATACAGAAACTTGATGTCTGTAAGAAGTATGTGGTAAAAGAAAGACAAGTTTTTGTGAGTTTAAACTTCAGCTTTTTTCATATTTTAACAAGATGTAAAAATATTCTTTAAATACAGTGGTCTGAAAAGAGTGTTTTATATTTT
Organism: Urocynchramus pylzowi; assembly: GCA_013397555.1. Lineage (NCBI taxonomy): Eukaryota > Metazoa > Chordata > Aves > Passeriformes > Fringillidae > Urocynchramus > Urocynchramus pylzowi. The sequence goes on from VZRH01002888.1 coordinate 1,976,749, forward strand.
CTAATTTTGATAATGTATTACAGCATAGAGCAACAAAAGCCACATAGATTTTTCAGAACAAAACAAATTTGTGTGTTGCAAGTACTGTTAAAAATTTTTTTCCAGTGTGGTTAGAAACTTATTTACGTTTGCTTCCCAAATTAAAGTGAGCTGCGAGGAAGCATCAACACTTTGTGCTGCCCCTCAGTTCAAAGGGAGCAGCATTCTCCAACAGAGAAGGGGTCTATCAGTGGGAGCAGCACTTTAGAGGAACACCTGGTTTGCTCCTGGGCAGGATAAGGAGGCCTCGGGGCTCATTAAGAAGAGGCAGCAGCAGCACTAGCACTGCTTCTCACACTCTCACCACACACCTGGGCACTATCAGCAGCACAAATCTGCCTGACTGGGGGTTCGAGGGGAGAAGCTATGGGGCCTTTTGCACACAAAGGCAAACCCAAAATCCTTTAAAGTCAATAAGGAGTTGTCTCCTACAGCCCCTGGAGTATCAGTAAGTTGCCGAAGTCAGTCGATCAACAGACCAGCGTTTCTGCTCCAGGTGGACTCTGGTCAGCTGGAATGAGATGGAAAATTTTCATCTGGATCCCTAAATCAGCTGGCAGGAAAGCAATGGAGGTGATATTCTTTCCTTGGTGCTGCTACTGAGTTAAAAAGAAAAGAAAAAAAAAAAGAAAAAAAAAAAAGAAAAAAAGAAAAATAAAAGGAAAAATATTTTTGTGCCCTGCTGCTGATGGTGCTGATGTGCACTTTTTGATATTGGTAGACTTGACCCAGGGGCTGCCCAAGCCACATGGTGGAATGGTGCATTTGGTGCAGTGCAGCAGTATTGCCAAGTATGTAAATGTTTGCTCCCCTCACCTCTGTGGCTCCCACCAGTTTTGGATGTGTTTTGGGAGACCAGGTGTTTCAAATAAATTTCAGAAGCAGTCTGTGAGTAGCAGTCACCAGCTGGATCAAATGTAACCATCTACCCATGTGTGGGCACTGCTGCAGTGAAAGGCTGCTCTGATGGAACAAAACAAAGGAACTTCAGCAGGAAGGCTCCAGACCCAAGGGAAATAATGAGCAGTCCTAAGAAAGATTTGCATGTCTGTTCATCATCAGATCTTTGATGAATGAGCACCAAGATCTCCATGTTTTCAATATTTCCATGATCAAGCCCGCAGTTAAACTATGCTAAATGCAGTGACTCCAGTTAAGAGTTCTATTAAATATTTTTTTGTCTACTGTATTTTAAGCAAGTCCTGAAGACAACAGGAAAAATCCTGTTCTTTTCACACTTAACAATAAATACATTTTAAATGGCCTCCAGAAAAAAAAAAAAAAAAAAAGTTAAAAGCCTTGTAACAACCAGCACAACTTTTCATTTAACAACTTTCTGTAGTCTTGGGGACAACTGTTTCTAAAAGCAGATGAACAAAGGGGGATTAATCCTTTATTTTAAGAACAAAGGCAGTGTAATCTAGCCATTAAATATCTGATGATGTAGTTTAATGACATGTGAAGAAGTGCCTTGGCACAGGCTGGGGAACATGTGCTAGCAAGAGCACAGATTCCTATGTTGCTGTGATGGAAATAAAAGCCATGCCAGGCCACTAAGGCACTTGAAAAAATTAAGCCTTTAGCAACAGAGATCAGATAGCTGGATATCCTAAATTACAAAATCTACTTTAGAAATAATAACATTTGTGATAAGTTTCTAGAGAGAAAAACAATCACCAATGCAAATATACTATAAATGCACAGCAATCTCATAGACCTTTCTCTCCAATTTAGTGTTATCTGAAGTCAATGAAAATGGGGAATATATGGAAAAAAAAATTAGTCTACCACAGAGTGGTACCTACAGGCTCAATCTTGCAACAGTGTATTATGTAACACTTGAAATGCTAATATTTGGATAGTAAAAATGTGAGCAAGAAAACAAAGAAAGAAGGCACTGGCCACTGAACCAGAGGTGAAGCTTCTAATTAGAAAAATCTGAAGGAAATCTTCTAATCACTGACCATGCAGTTGTAATTTCTATTGCAGTTGAGTGAGCATGGAAGCAAAAATGTTGGTGATGCACTAAAAACATGATCAGAAATGTAAGCAGCTGCCTTCTGTAACTCTGTACATGTGCACACACACAGATACTTATGTTTAGTAAATGTGAAAACACTGAAATGCAGAAATATTTTTATGATGAAGCAGGGGCAAGAACTATTTGCTTGCTAACAGCCAGCATTCCCCATAAGACTAATTTCCTGCATTGTAGCCTGCCTAAACACAAATGACCACCTGTACCTGAAATAAACTGTTACCACATAATTGCAGCCTTTTATGATATTCTGCATCCCCTCTCTGTGTTAAATATTTAAAGGACATCCAAGGGAAGCACTTAGAAAGGTTTTAGATACAGAAAAATCACTGTGTCCAACAGGCATTTAAACTACGACAGTAAAATTACCCCCCAATACTAGAACTATCACTGATGTAATTTTTACTTTTTTTTTTTTTTTAAGTTAGCCACAAGAGGGAGTCAATAGCACTTGAATGCCAACACCACACCCTCCCCCCCAACAGAACCAAGACATGGTGTTTAAAAAAAGAGTTTAAATAAAATGCATTCTAAAGATCACAGTGAGATAGTTGGTATACACTCCAGGGAAATTAGGAGCACTAGCTAGAGTGTAAATAGGAAGCTTCATTTCCTTGTATGTGAATTCATATTCACTTCTTCATACATGAATTTGAGGGTGAAAAGAATGTCTATAATTCATAGCACAGTGATCCAGAGAGCACTTGATGGGATGCTTCAGTCACTTCACAGCACCATCCCACTCACAGCCTCCAGCACTGGTACCCATGGTTTGATTTACCCTGCTCTGAGCCCTCGAGGCCTTTTCCACTGACTCCCAGGACCTGTGCACACAAGAGCCATCCCTGAGCTGTGCACACTGAGTACCTGGCACAGAGTAATGCACTTCTGCTCAGCCCCTGCGATGTAAAAGCTGTGTGTGCCTGTCTGGGCATGACTAGGCAGGCAGGCAGGCCCAAGCAGGAAATTCTGCTTTTTGAATTGCATAAAGAGCAGGGGGCCTCTCTAAAAGGCAGGCTGAGACACCTCAAAAAACTTCACAGTTCAGTCTATCCACACCTTCACAGCCTGAGCAACCTGGAAACTGAATGCAAGCTGTAGATCCAGTATACATCTCTATAAAATAGCAATATGTTGGAAGAAATGAAAATAAAGTTAATTGAAGAGCCTGAATGAAAATCAGATCTGTTCCTTTTTCTGCAGGTAAGGTCAGGAACAAAGTACTTGACTTTTTAGCCTTTTTGCCACCTCTTTTTCTTGTATTTTGCTTTACAAATCATCATTCCTAATTAGTTGCAAGTGGCCTTAATAAAATAATTTTAATCCTCATTAAAAAGAATTGAATTCTGTGGATAGCTGCTTTAAGCTGGAAACAATACTCAAACAAAGCTCAAAGTTATAGGATATTCTTCTCTCTTCATAATTTGCATACATAAACAAAGATTTGTTCTGTCCATTCCTACATTTACTTAGCAGCTCATAAAACACAGAACCAAATTAGAAATACCAGCCTTTGTTTCAGTGATCCTTCATTTCTTGCTCTTTGCTTTTCCCATATCCCATCTCCCCCACTACATTTGTGAGACAGGAAAAAATCCCTACCACTCTTATTATGAAATGTATTTATATCCATCTGATAAAATAACCCTACTTTCTCAGGATGTCTTGTAATCTCATTTCACGTTCATGTTCTGCATTTCTATTCAGATGTTCATTTTGTCCTATGAGTATGCAAATAACTACTACTGACACAAGTACTGAAGATGAGTTTGCTTTAAATGTACCAAAAAAACACAAATGGAGAAACGAAACAACCTCTCATGCACACAAAATAAAGAAAAACCTGTTGAGAGTTTCTGCTGGCTGAGGCAATAGAGGAATTTCATCACTAATAATGTTCACAGTACCCAAAATAATTCTGGACATAGTTGGTACTTTGAATTGTCTACTAGTCTGGTGATTCATGATATCGGATGCTTTTAAGTCCAGATCCCAGTCTTCCAGATTGAAAGACTGCTTTCATAATCATGATTTTTGTTGTGAAACTTCCTAAGTTCTCCCAGCTACAATGAGGCTACAATAGAAGCCTTTAAAAAGTAAAGATTTATCATCACTGAGAAGTTGCCAGAGAAGATCTTCTCTCTTCACAGAAGGCCACACGACAACGCCCACAGCAAGCCTTAGGAGGCCAGAGAAAAGAGAGCAGCTGGGTACCCACACTGGAGCATCCAGTGCATTTAGAAAGTCAGTGGCATGCTATTCAAACAGGAGAGGACCAGGCAGGTATGAGGCAAGATGCAGGCAGCACCCTTTCCACCTACGTTTTTCCCCCTAGGCTTGTTTCAGGTCTGATTAGCATTTGAACTAGGAAACAGGCTAGTACTAAAGGGCTTCTCCATCACCAGAGTTTAGCCCTTCTGGGAATGAACTTACCTACCCATTAATGCATTCCTAACACTTAAAGATGAAGACTACAAGAAATACTACCAAGTCTTATGCTTGATGACATCAAATGTTCCACTACCTCAGCTAGGAAGAGCTTTTGCCCCAGATCAGAGCCAGGGTTACATGCTGGGCACATTCTCCCTCTCTTCCTCAGAGCCACTGGAACATGTCAAGGCTGGGGATAAACAAGCACTCCTTGCTGGGGACAGAAAATCCTTGTACTCATGTGCCTGGATAGTGCTCTCTGCTTATACAGTCATTACAGCTCAAAGACAATTCCAGTTCCACATCCTGTGATCCTGGAGAACACATACTGCAACAGACAGTACAACCAGTGGGAGAGTCAGCTCACTGTCCTCTCCTGGAAAACCTGCCCTTAGTTATCTCTCCCATTTTCCCTGTGATCTGAAATAATGCCCCAAAAAACTAAAACTACAGATGTCTTTGTGAGCCATATAGAAGATAAGTGATGAGCACTGTCCTCTTCTTCAGGGCCCCAGTGCAAGGCAGTAGAACCTAAATCAGCTTAGACAAGGGGTAGGACCATGTAGGCACAGTGCAGAAAGCAGGCCACTCAGCTGCCCAGCTTGCTTGGAGCTCAACACAACTTTGAATTTTTGCACAGCTAAGAAGCTGAAACCACATAAACCCATCAAGTTTTACATGTTTCCATCCACAAAAAAAAAACTGACCTAGATTCTCTCATTCTTAGATTCCCTCACAGTTCTGGCCAGGTTTTCAGAGGGTTACTAACCTTGGCTGAGTCAAGGGTTTATAATGAAACACTAAAACACAAGTAAATTTGAGTTGGTTTGAATTTTCTTATGGATGTTTTGGATGGCTGTAAGGCTAGAGTCAACTCAGACATTCTGGGTACTTTTCATCCAAAAACTGCTGCTTGGAAAAAAAAAAATCCCCTGTTTACAATAAATTAAAATCAATCATTATTTTGGGCTCAATTCTCCACTTCACCATTCCAACACAGCATCTGGTTTAAAACCAGACTCCTGAATTTGCAGTAGATGTACCTTGGTTTTATATCCTCTTACTACAATAATGAAAATAAACCATTTGTGAAAAAATTTTACTTGCAACTTCAAAAGAAGCAAAAATATAAGGTGACAGACATGAAGAAGATGAGTAAAGAAGTAAAATAGTATGAGAAAAGTCAGAAAAAATAAAGACAGAAATTCAAAATACATCAAAAGTAGTGAAACAATACTCTAACAACATGAAAGACAGCATCTTTGAGCTTGTGAGATGATCCATTGCCTTGAGACACATATGAAGATACACCATTAACATGAGGCTCAATAGCTTCTTAATTAATTTGGTACTTTAGCAAAGAACTTCAGACTCAAAAAATTTAAGCAATGACATACCTCCACTGCCAATCCACAGCTCTGGCAGAAGTTGAAACACTTATCTGAGGTGCTAGCAATGCAAAGCATGCAAAAACAAACAAACAAACAAACAAACAAACCACCATGCTGCTAAAGCAGTACAGGCCCTTCTCAGAGGGCTCAGAGTAACTTGACATTGAGAATATGAAGGCAAATGAAAACTATATGAAGACACCGTGCCACAGGCTAAGTAACGAAGGAAGTATTTTGAACACTTGAATTTTTTTCATACTTTCTTTGATGGGCTGTCAGTTCTGTCTGCATATAGCAGAGACTGATTTTTGCCCTTCAGCCAGAAGGACTTCAGGTAAGGATGCAGTGGGACAGAGGGAGAGAAAAAAAAGGGGTGAATGATGCTGACAAAACACTCTAACTCTGGAGTTCTTCAGAAATCAGACTGATGTCTGATACTATCTTCAAAGCCTTTTTGCACTTACTTTAATTCTTCTTAAGAAAGCAATATTCTTTCTCTTTAAAAAAACCGTAAACCCAGTTTTCCATGTTAATCTCCCCCAGAATGGGGTTGCAAAAAGTAGCTCTACAACAGGAATAAAATACTCTATACTATGCAAATACTGTGCATACCTTAACAATAGAGAGTTCAGAGATGCCTGTTTTCACTTACAAACAGGGACAGGGTAATTCTTTGTTAATTTTGTCTACACTTTATTGAAATAGTTATGAAAGGAGGAAGAAGAAACATGCCTCAAGCTTTGCCAATATCCAAACAAAACAAACAGCAGCAGGGTTTGTTTTCACTTAAGTTTCATTATAGCTCATATATAGAGAATTAGTGCAACTTAAAACTGGTTTGTATTTAAACCCATGTGTATGACAAGACTAGCCAACATGCTCATTCTCTAGTGGAAAAGTTTTATTCCTGCCATTGTTTCCTCATGTAATGTGTTTTCATATATTCTGGGAATCTTTTTCCTAAAGCAAAAGTATATCTTAACAAATTAGCAGAGCTGAACCAAAAGCCCAGTCAAGAAATCTGAACTGCCAGGAGTTTGCAACTGCCTTTACAATTCTACGGCTAGTGTTCCTCCACTTTGATAACTGAACTTGGATAAGGGTGGCAAGAGAACACCAGTCACCCAATGACCAAGCAAAACAACCTTGGCAAGGCTTTGGCAGCACTGAAAGCCACAGACACAGCCAGGAGCAAGCTGTGCTTTCCCCAAGTCAGTAGAGGTTACTCAGCTGCAAGCTCTTGCTGTTCCTCATGCCGCTTGTGCAGTTTGGCAGCTGAGCCATTTCTATTAATTCGTGTTATGGCTCACTGCAGGCCACCAACATATACAGCCCTAGTGACAACCAGCAAGAGAAAACACTGAAATTCAGCAAAAGACACCAGTTGTAGGTACCTCAGATGCAAACAACTCCCAGCCAATAGGTGACTGGTGCATTACATAACACACCTGTGAGAGCTTGGAAAGTATCTAGGAAACACACCCAGGCAGAGAGATTAATTTTGTAACTCTTAGTCCTGCATGAGGATTCAAGGTGTTCAATCATTTAAGGGTGGTGTTCTGCACTTCAAAAAAGCAGCTTAGAAAGAAACAGCATTACATTTAGCAGCTAATTAACACATTTCAGACAATTCATGATGGAAAATGCACTCTCAAACACTATGTTTCAATTCTTTGTTACCTGCTCTAGTTGCATGATCATTCCAGTTTTACATTATCCAGGTGAAAAACGCTAAGGAGTAAGGTGTATGGAAGGCAATTAGGCTTCCAATTAGCAGAGGGAGTGACAGATTTTCTTAGTGAAGTGGAAAATAGAGGAGAGCTCTCCTGAGTCAGTTTTCTATGTGCATATGTTGTGGTTTAGGAATGGTATTCCCCAATTTAGTTTTCCCACTGAAACGCTCCGAAGCACCGGCTGTTTGCTTGTTTCTTGCTTCCCTTCCCACCCCCTCTATAGCAGGATGGAGAGGAGAACTGGAGGCACAAAAGGTAAAGATCATGGGTTGAGATAAGAACAATTTCTTGGAAACAGCAATGAGCTAAGAAATGTACACTCACAGCAACAACTTCAATAACTTCAAATTACTCAAGAACTTTTAAGACCACATCACTCAAGAAGCCTCTATAAATCAACCATGACCTCAGGTAATCTGACTTAGCAAGGAATCAGAGGACAGCTCACAACAGTTTAACTTAAAAATGTTCAATGGTATTTATACTATAAATTCATTATTGAGCCATCCAACAAATATTAGATCTCTGTCCCCATGGTTTTCATGCCAATTTTCAAAGCAAGAGAAATATTCCTCCATCTTTTTCCAGACTCTGGTCATCTTTCCACCAGAAACCAGACATGAGACAGCACAGCCAACTAATACAGTAGGCAACATGTGACACTAATTGTCACCTGCTGGTTGTGATGAAAGTTGTGACTCTTGGCCTAAAATGCATAAGGCTCCATGTTTCAACAGCATTCCTACACCATTTGCTTCCTGCCTGATTGATTAGCTGGAAAAGAGAAACAACAGCAATCTGGGAAGGACCTTCCATGGGCAAAGTTGACCATGAAATTTCCACCACACACATGCTTCAAAAAGAGGCCTTCCATTTGGGAAACAACAGATATGCTATGAAGTGGATGGATATCAGAACAGACATGAAAGAGGTGAAGTGTAAAAACAGAAGAATTGATCAAAATTGCCAGAATGCGATGCTTTCACAATGCTTTTCAGAGATGTAAAAGAAAAAATAATAAAATTAGAAGGAGTATTAAGGACAACGAGAAGCAAAACATTGTGAAAAATACTGCTTAGAACCCTGGCACTTAAAACATTAAGAACAAAACCATCACTTTCAAGATACCAATAAACCCTTAAGAGAAAGCAAACTCCAACTAAAGAAACATGCAGGTGATATTCTCTAGATCAGCATGTGCCATTACAGCCTATAAACATTTGGGAAAAGCAATTTGGTCAAATTTGTTCCAGCTCATTTAATCTCTAAACAGAGAAGCTTATCTTTTCAAACCAAGACTAATGAAAAAAGAATGTCTTCAACCTAATAGGTCAAATGTAAACAGGTTTAAAATTCAACCACTTCTAAGATATTAGAAATGACACTATCCACACGACTCTTCACACTCCTCTTCCTCATCTGGAAGAGGAAGTCCAGACCTGCCTCTAAGTCTCCTGCCCTAGTTTTGTTCCTACCCAAAGCAACCACTGCTCAACTGAGCACATGTAATCAATTTACTTGGCAGGGTTAATAACACTCAGTGCTATCACTGTGACTGAAAAAGAAGCTGAGAGCTGTGTGTTGTTTGGAGAGCCTTAGATAGCAAGATTCTTTCTTGGGAATTGAATGATCTGTCTGGTACTAATACTATTCCCAGCCCTACTCTGGCTGCTCCTTTAACATTCAGTTCTTCTCTACAAGTTTCTGCAGTTTTACCAATGTCTGGATAAACAGCTGTCATGCTTGAAGGTCCTCCAAATATTTGTATTTATATGTTGTTTATTGTCCCCAGTCTCCTTCATTAAAATCTAGAAAACCCCCACCCCAGCCTACCCCAAACCAAACAAACACAACCCCTCCAATCCCAGATCTCACAATATCCCTCTCCCCTGCCACCCACTCAGACAATTACTGCAATAAATACTGAATCACAATCAAAACACATAAGCTATGGGTGACAGGAACTAAAAAAAGTATTTCACGAAGAAATTTATTGATCTGAATGACAGCAGAAACAAGCTACTTTTTGGATTAAATTTTAGCCAGAAACTTTCTCTCTGTAATTTTGTACAGCCTGATGTACAAATACTTGGGTCATACTATTGCTCCCAGAGATTCAAAGCCTGCAATTTCATGGCTGCTGAGCTCATTGAACAGCACAAGCCTTGAGATGCCAAATGCCTTCTGTAAAGCAATGAAGGATCTCAGATTTTTCCTGAATGGTCACTGTACCCTCAGTGTATTGCTGGATAAGACCTTCTACTCCCCCTTCATTAACAAATGGTATGACTTGGCATCCCAGCAAATCTGCTGGCTTCAGCAGGCTGGGCTACAAGAATGCAAGCTGTATGCAAATAGCCCAATTATTTTCCTCTATCCAATAAATCTAACCTAACCTGAATAAGTACTGATCAATTACAATTTATTTCAGTGTTCTCTGAAATTTTTATTTCAGAGGACTTCTTCTGTTTCCAATCAAGATTTTACATTAAAGCTATCCTTTCATGTCACAAATACACAAGTGTACTTTTTTCACTTAACTTCAAAGAGTTGAAAGCTTACTAGGAATTATCTAGATTATCAACTGAATCTGCAAATTTCCATTTGAATTGTGTGAAAATATCAGATGATGTTAAACTGCAGCTACTTTTATAACTCTATCACTGAATGCTCCTTTTAGTAGAGCTCAAAGTACTTCTGGTACAGTCAGAATTACACAAGTATTGGAAATAGTGATGGAAAGTTGGGCAGTAGGACTTAACTTCTGCTGCTGAGGAAACAGCAGCAGGGCCCAGCATGCTCATCAAACAGCCAGTTCAAAGGCACAAAGTGAGGTTAACCCACCTTACTCAGTGTGGCCAGAAGAGTCCAGCTCTATCTCATCTCTGCTCTTCCACTGAAGTAGCTGTAGGCAGCAGTGCAATCTCCCCGTGACTGCTGTGCAAGCAAAACAGTCCCTGTCCTCTCAGCCTTTGGGGACAGGTAAGTGCTTGAGTCCTCAACCTTCTTTAAGGATGTTTCATTTGACTGACTTCATTAGGCCAATATCTTTCATGCTCTGGGGAGCTCAAACCGAACACAGTAGAGTGGATGTGGCTTCACAGGTACCAAAGAGAAAGGACTACTCCCCTCAGTTTGTTGACCACACTTCTACTAATCCAGCCCAGCCTCAGGCCATTTTTTCCAGCCCACTGATATTCCCCCTGCCATCAGGTAGATCAGCCATTCCATTTAGTTTGGTATTATCCATAAACTTTCTGAGAACACACTCTATACCATCCACCTGCGTTATTAATTTGAATTTTAAACAGTGTTGGCCCAGTATCAGTGCCCGAGGGATACCAGTGGTAATAGGCTTCTAGTCGAAATTTGTGCAGCTGTTAACCTGCTGATTCATATTGTAACCAATAATCTCACTTCTGAAATAACCAATAATCTCACTTCTGAAACACATTTTATAGCGTGAAAAAATAATTTTTAAAAAGTTAATTAAAACCCTTTATGAAAACACTTCCCAGCCTTTATCCTCAGAGGCTTGTTTCCTTGAAGTACAAGTCCACGTGTCACAAGTTCAGGATTTAATGTTGGTGTACCAGGAACCATCTCATACTCTCAGTGATGTCTCAGTTCGAGGAAATATTTACACCAAGAGCTGCTTGGTGCTGCTTTGACAGAAGTGCAAGCTTCTAGGATAGCTTACCACAAGCTGTCAAGCTTACCACAGGCTGATGGACAGCTTGTCCTAGCTTCAGCTGGGATAGAGTTAATTTTCTTCCAGGCAGCTGATAAAATGATGTTTTTTGGATTAAGGATGAGAAAAATGCTGATAACACACTGATGTTTCAGTTGTTGCTAAGTACTCCTCACCCTACTTCAAGGACTTCTCAATGTCTCAGACTCTGCCAGTGAGCAGGTGCATAAGAAGCCAAGAGGGAGGAAGGCCAGAACAGCTGAACTGAACTGGCCAAAGGGATATTCATAGAACATCGTGTTCAGTGTATAAACAGGGAATTTGGCCTGCTGAGGAATGGGAATCTGTCAGTGGGTGGTGAGCATAGCATTTCGCATCACTTGTCTTTCTTTGGTTTTACTACCTTTTTTTTTTTTTTTTTTTTTTTTTTTTTTT
>VZRH01002888.1:1988579-2002014 GCA_013397555.1 Urocynchramus pylzowi
TGTGAGAAAACTTGCCTGCACTGAAATGCTGTTCTATGCTGGTTGTACTCAAGTGGTATTTTTTTAATAGTGGGAAAATTTTTTTTCTGTTTCTTTTTTTTTTTTGCCTTTTTTTTTTTTTTTTTTTTTTTTTTTTTTTACTTCAATTATTAAACTGTTCATAACCCACAGGTTTTATCTTTTTCTAATTCTCTTCCCCAATCCACCATGGAGGAGGGGGAGCGTTGTGAGGAGCCATGTGGTTTAACCTAGCTCCTGTCTGGGGTTAAACCAGACAACAGCTTCACAGTCATCCCTCAAAGTCACTGGAGTACGTAAGACAGGGATCCTGTCCTCCCAACTGAAGTTTACTTTTTCTCCCCAAGAGGAATGCTGCATATGCAGAATTTCTGCTCTCAGTTCCATTTGTCATGGAACATTGCTTGGGAGACCTGTAAGTGATATCAAATACAAGAGTTTTTCCTGAGAATAAACTGATTCAATAATGCTTGAGTTTTTAATCTTCAAAAATTGACAGACCATGCCTGCAGGGAGTAGTGAGAGCTTATGAATTTCCTGATTAGAATGCAAAGCCATTCCACTTCAGCATTAAATCAAATTTTCTAATCTAACCCCTCATATACTTATCCTGCTTGAGAGCTTCTTGATGGGATCAAAAGCTATTAACTTTGATTATTATTATGTAGTGGATGTTTCTACAGAAATACACTTCTACCATGTACAAACCACTTTAGTTTCAGAATTTGTGCTATTAGCAAACACTGCTTCAAAGTGGAAAGAACAACTTCTTTGCAGGCCTTCTTTAGGAGGCCTGTGCCTCCAGCAGCAGGAGCATATGAAATGTGTTTGTCTTCGTGGTTCTGAGGGCTAGGAAACAGCAGAAGGAAGCTGCAAGGAAGACAGCTGTCCCTGGAGAGTCTGTCACCTTTCAGCAGTCAGCAACCATTGTTCTGATCTGTAAAATGGATGTGGGCATCACCAAAGCTCATGGTGGCACTGAAACAGCTCGAGGCTCAGCTTTACTATGCAGTGCTGCAGCTCCTGGGCACCACAGAGCACAATGGCTCAGCTCCACAGTGGCTCCATGTCTGCAGCCCCACTGCAAACCCCCTGAATGTCAAACACACACATGCCCCTGCTGAGGCACTTAGAGGTGTCTTTCCTGCAAGCTCCTTCTGTTCTGGACATTGAGTAGTCACAGAAAACTTGTTTAATCAGCAGAATATTCTTCTTCTTCACACTGGGAGAAAAACACATCTTCAAAGAAGTTTTCCTGGAAACTGAGACTGGCCTTACTCCAGGAGAAAGTGGATTTGGGTTCATGTCTCCCATGTCTCAGACAAACCTTAGTAACTGAACTTCTAGCCATTTCAAAAACAGATGCTCTTCTGTACCTCTGCTTCCCCAGGCACATGCATGCCTATTAAAAGTTTTGTTTCCAACAAGTCAGCATTTTCAAAGAATAAAGCTCTGATCAGAAAGATGCTCAGTTTCAACAGACAGAATAGTGCCTTTGACATCCATCTCTATTTAAGTGCACTATCATCCCTCATGAAACTTCAAGTGATTAAAGGGAATGGAAAAACTAGAACCTGTTCCAGCTTGCTGACATGTCTCTCCAGACATCCTCTCTGGAATCAATATGTTCAGCTTTATCCTCATCCATGCCTTTGAGCTCAGCCCTAGGATCAAGTACCATAACTTTGCATCCAAATCTTGTATTGTTAAACCCATCCAGAAGGCAAGTGTCATTTCAGTGTGAACCACCTGCTCTCTCTCATCTCCAGTTTTGCAGTATATCACTGACAAGTCATACTGATGTAATTTCATAGCACAGGCAATTAAAATATAAAATGTGTGTGCATGTAGTATTTCTTTTAAACATACATACATGTTTGCATACAGTTTTAAAAAATCACTGCAGAAACAGGAAGAGAGAAAAGCAGAATACACAACATTTTTAAAGGACATGGACTCAAGCAGTGTGAGACTGGATTATACAGAAGACTTTGATTTCATTACCTCTGTCAGTCTGTGCATGGCAGATGTGGGGAGGGCAATGGAAACACTATGTGCAAGCAGCTTAAGCCCACTGCCTGCTATAAACAGATGGACTGTGGCAACCACCTGACTTCCATGAAGATAATGATTCACAGAAAACTAGAACCTAGAAAAAAATTAAAATTAAAGTTAAAAATAAAAAAGCCCCACACCTCTGAAGCACTATAGGAAGACCTGGGCTAAGCAGAAACACCAAGCAGTCCAAACTTCCCAGAGAACTCAAGCAAACTGGAGACCTTCTGTAGGAGCAGATGCATTACATGCTTTGTGAAGCCAGAGGGAGGGCAGAGCAATACACGCTTCTCACCAGCAGTGCCCAAAATACTTAATGCAAGCATTAAGGATCAGTTTTAGATATAGTCCTACTTTCTCTTCTCACTCATGACTATCTTATGGGCAAGTATACTTACACTCACCTAACTCTACACTAAGTTCATATCTTTCACCACAAACATATTTTTATTAGTTCCTTTATTTTCATCCTATCTGCTGGTAGGTGACACTTAAAATACACTAAGCTGATAAACCTATTTACTACACATTTAGCCAACAGAAGTTTGCCAGCTCTTTGTACAGCTCTGAAGGAGATATGACCATATTTCTGCACTCACAGGAAAATACAGGATGTGTAAAAAGTCACTTACTGCTTCTATGGCCTCAACTGTCCCTTTCACTGTCTGGGAGATTAAACTACCAGGCTTCTATAATAAGTTACACTAACAGCACATCTTGCTGCCACTCAATGGAAGAAGCTCCCCTCCCTTGTGTACCTTGTGATTTCTAATTAAAGAGAATCATTTGCTTTTCTCCTTTGCTTAAAATATGTATTTTAAGCATGCAACAGTCATTGTTAACTGACTAAATAAATACACCAGTGCCTAATTTCCTCATCTCCTTAGGTCCTTATTGTTTGCTGCAAGCAAGCAACACCTGCCATGACTCCCCAGGACTTCCACAGCAATGCACAGCATCAGACATCTCACAGGCTCAAGCCTTTTAAAGAGCTTAACAAGGTTTTATATAATGAGGTTATTGAGGAATGTTCTTTCCATGGAAAGAAGTTATGCCTCATCAACAGCTTTGTGTTGTTGATTAATGTTTTCTTGCCTCTGAGGGTCATCTCACATTCTTTTCTATTCATTCACATGAGAGAAGGAGCTGCAGTAGTTCTGAATGCCAAGATGTCTCTAGACCTGAGGTGGGGAAAGACCCTGTGAGGATCTAGGAATGGAAAGGGCACATCCAGCACCACTAGCAGAAGGACACTGCAGTCAGAAACTGCATGGAGCTTTTCTACATAAATCTGCACGTGGGTGCCAATCACAGCCACACAAAACACACACTGCTGTGTGCTACCTAAGGTCAGTCACCCAGTAAAGCAGATGACTACACTGCAGGCAAACTCAGAGGTGCCTGCATCTCAGGGAATGCAGCATGGGATCAGCACACCATGCCCACAAAATTAAGAGACATGGCAGGCTAGGGGGCAGGGTGCTTTGCTTTTATTTTGGGATGTTGAAGACTTTTCTTAGAAACTATTGACAGAAGCTGCAGAAGAGAAGCAGGATCCTGTAACAGACTTTACAGAAGATTAGAAGGAAAGAACAATAGCTTAGGGAGAACAGAAGAACTGTTTTGTCTGATGCTCTGCCAAGCTTGTGTTAAATAACAAAACAGTGTCCTAAAAGAATTTGTTAATACAGCAACAAGTCTCTCCTGGACTGATGAAAGATAAAGCTTTGCAAAGCATTGCTAATCTATTTGAGCACCAGTTTCTGCTACTTAAGTTAAAGCTATAGATCTTGGCTGTTGGAAGACCTGCTCATTTGCCAGTGAGCTGGCAGTAGTCCTTGCTATGCTGTAAGTTCAGCCAAGCAACTTTCATATCTTTTCAGAGGACCAGATCTTTCTAAAGTCACAAATAATTATTTCCAGTAGTTTCAGCTTCCCAAACAAAGAAACAAAAAATTACTAGCTACCTACAGAAGTCAAGATATATCTTATTAAGATCAGACAATTTTTTCAGAAGAGTTCTCAACTTGTTCTGATCCCACTAAAACCCAAGCAAGCAATTAAACACCTTCCTTTATTGAAGTCCCCTTTGTCCCAGAAGTCATCCATCCATACCTACCCTACAGGTATTTATGTTACTTTATGGCACCTCTTAGTGCAATAGATTAACACAGACTCTGGCCCAGAGAATTTATCCTCCTCTTTCAGCCAAGACCCAATGAAGGGAGAGGGGGAAGAATAACTGGGAAGGTGAAAATGAAGCTATATGATTATGAAAAGCAGTAAGGTCATGAATGGTAGAAGACTGGCAAAGAATTTGGAGAAGAATGCTGCTTTACACAACATATTGTGGTACTCTAGACTGAAAAAATGAACACCATTTGGGTATGCCACAGATGAGAAATAGGCATGGATTACTTAGCTGGATTACAGTGACTTCACTTAATGGATCAAAACAAAGAGAAAATCATAGCTTGAGTGAAGATATGCAGCTAAATCAGTGCCATGCAAAGATGCATTTTAAGTTTCCATGATCTGTCAAGAAAATGGATTAAATACAACTTCAGAGCAGTGCCTAATGAAAGATTTTTACATGCAATTGCTTTCCATGATCTTCAACATATGGTTATTTAAAATCAGATTGCTTTGTTCCTTTCCTATAACACAGATTTATGATTATATTTGTTTTCCTTTCTCTTCTAGACCAGAACTTTCAATGCAAAAAGTAATGAAAAAAGAATCTTGCCATTAGAGTGTTACGCGCTCCAAGCAGCAACTCCCTCCTCTCCTGCAAGCATCCCAGGACAGCTTGTACTTATCTCAATCACCAGTGTACATATGCAGCTCAAACCAAGGCTGTGAGGAACTTGGCAGCATTTACAATCACTTGTCACTCCTAGAATTTTGTTGCTTTCTGACCTGCATTACAACACAAAAGAAGCAGCCAGAAATGCCTAATTTTGACTTAAGGGTCACAAAGATGTGAAAATCACAAGTTTGTATGGTTAAGGTGGAACCCAGAGCCTGACTGAGACACAGATCCTGTAAAATCATTTTGGAGAAATGGGAATCTTCTGCTCCTAGGCCAAGTTTCAGGTTAGGATTGAATACCAGACTGAAGTTTGTAATCAGTCCCCTGACTGCAGCTCCTTTCCAGTGCAAGGAGAGACAAAAAAAACCAGTACTACCACATTTAAGTAATCTTATCAGACTTTGGGTCTTTAGTGTTTATAGCTTATGAAATAAAGCTAGAAACTAAAAAAGCTTTTTTATTATTACTCTTTTTTTGCCATCACATTTCATTTTCTGATTTCACAGAACTGTTTCTTCTTTCACAGAGTATTCTGAGTTGGAAGAGACTCAGGACAAAGACAAATATAGGATTTCAGTTCTTAATCTTGTAAACTTTCAGTGCTGTTGCATGACCTTCAAAACTTTAACAAACCAAAGGAATTAAATAAAGAAAAAGGAATATAAAATTGCAGTCAGCATTTTACAGAACCACTCCTATCACAGGTCACTAAATGCTCTTAAAACTTTCCAAGAAAGGAGAGATTCTGGGAAAACATTAAGAAATAACAAGCCTGGCCCCCAAGTAAAAACAACAGCAGTTGATTAAGATTAATCAATGCAGATATCTCAACATTTGTCATCTGCATGCAAAAGAACAGGGAACTATAAACAGGGCTAGGAAGGGAATATGATAGGCTGAAAAGAAGCATAAAACCAAGGAGCTCTTATCCTAAACTGTCCCTCAATGAAAAGAGAGAAAGTGCTTTAAAGCAGAAGTGTGTGTATGTGAATTCTAGCTACATCTGCTGCTGTGTGCTGCAGTGTACAGACACTTGGGGATCTGCCATCAAAAATGAAATGAGCAGTTTGCCAGCAACATACCAAACATTAGTGGTCTTTTACATAGCTACAGGTTTTGCTCACAGCAGCGTTGCCAAATGACAGCAGGGTTTTGTTCAAACACTTGCTTCACTTTCACATTGCAGAACAACTGCCTGCTGAGCTATTGAAAATCACTCTGATAAATGTCTGATAAATACGTCTGTTATAGGCATACAGAAAACCCAGAGGGTTTCAGTCATTAGGATGTCACTATAGGGCCTTTAATCACACACTCACTTGTCAAAACAGTTACTGTGTCAAAAGTAGAAAGAAAAGGCTATGGCTTCTTGCAACCTAATACTAACCAACCCAAAACTGGAGTAAAGAGTTCCACAGTGACGCTCAAAGTGAGCTAAAAAAGGAAACTTCCAATCTAGAAGCTCATCAACTTCATTGCCTTGCTTTGGTTATCATTTTACAAGCCACAGACTCTCAAATTAAGTATGATCTATTTGTTTCCATGTGGTTGAGCTTTACAGGACCACTTGAAAATACTAAAAATTGGAAAAGTAAAACTGCCTGGAGCTTCTGCTAGCTTAAGAGGAACAAAATACCATCCCACACCTATCCATGACTATATCACAGTTCATGTGAAAGCAGATAACTTTTCCATCAATACACACAAAGCAGAAAAACAGGTGCCTTTTGCAGTCAGCTGTAACCTTGTTAAATTGGTGATTAGGAGCATGATATGGTCAGAAGAGGGGAAAGATGATCAGCATCCATGTGCAATGACCATTCAATCACAAAATGTTAATGGTCTTCTGAAAATCACAAACAAAGAAAACTCAAGGCCAGTACAGCCTACAGACAAGGTTCATTAGTTCACATCCAAACTAAAAGAAGTTGGCAGGACAAAATATCAGCATCTTGCCCTTGTCATTTCTAAGACAGTTGGAAGTAAAATCTTTGCCATAAAGCGATGTAAAATGATCCAAACAACTATTCTTTCCAAGTACTGCTCAGACTAGTCAGTTGTCAAAAATCGAATCAAATAAAATCAGCAACAATGCCCCTCCCAAGAAACTCAGCTTTAGAAGATTCTCTTTCAGAATTACTAGAAACTGTTTGCTTGTGTTATAGCAACTTTTTTCTCTTACCCAAACAAGGCTGCAACTGCTTGTCACATCTGAGTTTCAGCAGGTAAGATAACCTCTGATGAGTCACCAAACTTTGCTATCCTTGAAATGAAATTTAACTGTGGCTGGAGAAGTAAAGGATCAAAAAATGAAAGTTAAAAGATAAAAAAACTTGAAAACTTGGGGGGAAAAAGGCAGTGGTATTTGAGAGTTGGTTCACTGCTCTTAGACTGACTAGGTTGTGTTTTTTGGACTGTGTCCTGAGACCATTCTCTTCTCTCTCTGTGCATCTCTTCCAGACATCTGGATCTCTCATGAAAAGGACAATGCTTGTCTGTGCTGCAGTTGAATTCACATGGACCTATGACCACCCTATCCAGTCTCAGTCGCTCCCCATGCTTTTGCCAAAACAGCAGCCACTTAGGTAGCACTGCTGAGGGACCTGCTGTTTAGAGCATCAGTTTTCCCACCAACCACTTCAGGAGAACACACACATGCTGCATGACTGGCCTCACACTCCCCTTGCATAGTCCATGCTGGAGGTGTTTCTGGACCAGATTAAAAATTAACGTTGGAAAACCTTGACCCCTCCTGGCCAACCTCCCAGTTTATATACTGGGCATAATGTTCTGTGGTATGGAATAGCTCTTCAGCCAGTTTGGGTCAGCTGTCCTGGCCATGCTCTCTCACAGTTTTTTGTACACCTACTTACAGGCAGAACCTGAGACACCAAGAAGTTCTTGACTTAGAGTAAGAACTGCTCAGTGACAACTAAAACATGAGCAATATTAGTGATAACATTGATCTGATCACTGATAAGATCAGTGCAATCAACATTTTTCTCATTCTAAATCTGAAACACAACACTGTACCAGCTACTAAGAATAAATGAACTCTACCCCAGCTGAAACTAGGACAACACCCAATTAAGTCACCTAAATTCACATTCCTGTTTCAATCAGGAATTCAGCATGCTGAAGGGTTGCCCAGTCTCCCCAGACAGTAACAGAGCCAGACAAGGGGAGGACTGTCCTGTTGTCTCCTCCAGCCTAGAGGTAAACTGCCATGAACTCTAACCACAAAGTGACTCTGCCTCTCTTGAACAGTCAGCAGGGCCAATGGCATGGACCAGCCACTCTTAAGCTAAGGGGGGAAGTGATATCAGAACTTTCTATTTATCTGCATCTCCAGCAGTCCAGCAAAGCAACAGCTGACATACAAAGATATCAGACAATTTGACTTCCTGCTTTTGAAGGGAAGTTAATCAGTACCTCATGACTTCTACTTCCACAAAACAGCACCAACAGGTATATATCCATCATCACTTGGCTCATCACAACCCAAGAGGGACTGACTAGGACTCTTTGGCATAAACCAGCCACAGCTCCCTTCATTTGCCTCTACAGTGCTTGCTGCTCGCCAGCTGGGCTGCAGATTACATCTCAGCAAAACGAGAAGCCACCCTGGTTCCTACTCTTCCTTCTGATACATAGTTTATTTCAGAAGACCTTTCCTTTTCTCACACAGCTATCCTAAGGATAGATTTGTAAATCTCCACCTCAAATTCCTTTTGCAAAAAAAAAAAAAAAAATTCCTTTTGGGTTTTCAGACTACTTCCTAGAAGGGGTCCAACTCTTCTCTTTACAGGTTTACAGTGTTTAAATATAAATTTCAGCATAAATTTTCTCCCTGTCTTGGCTACTTTGTTTACTTCTGGAGCCTGCCATCAATTACCTAAAAAGACTTCCAGCTTTATTGCATTTGCCAGGAATATTCAGGTAAGGCAGCATGTAAAGATTAGGAAGTCCAAGCCCACTTCTCCAAGACATAGGAAGAAGAGCTAACCTAAACTGATATTGGGGGGAAAGAGAAAATTGAAGTCAGGGGAATTGGAACATTGGAAAAATTGTTCTGAAAGATTTCACATTTTAAGAAGTTAAATTTTTTTAGTGTGGCAGGCATGTCAAACAATGCAACTCTATGTCAAGGCACAGCATTGATTAGCTGCAGCTCCTATAAAACACAGTGCTGCCATTCTCTAATTACTGTTTCAATTTCCAAAGACTTTCTCCCTCTGCAATGGAAGGAATGGTTTGTGACACTAGAACAAAATTGTTGGTAAAACTTTTTTACATACAATGGGCTAAGTTATTGATGCTCTCAGTAAAGTTCTTCTTTGAATACTTCTTTGATGAGGTACACCAGCATTGTGTGTAATGAGGCATATCCATTTGCCAGGTTTTCCTCTGGAAATTCAAATGTCTCCATTATCATGCCATTATAACAATGACTCTATTATGTCCATCATGCCCATTTCTGGGTCTTGTGGATTTAATTCTCATTTACCCACCATCAAAATGAATACTTTCTATTTTTACTGTTAGAGAAACCAACAAGGGAAAACAACCATGTTTCTAGCTTACTCGGCAATGCAAGACCACTGGCAATATTCAGTATGTTTGATAACATTTACAAGAAAAAAAAAAGTCACCCTTATTTCCTAAACCTACTAAAGCAGTATTTTCTATCTGGTAATTAAATATTCCTCATTTTTCTCACTGCAGAAGTAGTAAAGTCCAGTTTCACTAAGAAATAACTGATGACTGCAGACTGCCCATAAAGTTGTTATCATTCCCCATTAAATAATGTTTTTCTTATGCTTTCAATGTAGTACATCTCCAGGAACAAGGCACCTCTTACCAAGCTATGCAAACCATTCAGTAAAATCTACTTTGTGCCAGAAGGAAGACTCCTAACAGCTTTGAAATACAGGCTCTGCTGAAGATCATATTACCTGTTGGGCAGTTGATTAAAGCCACAAGTGATATCATCTAGAAAGGGAAGTGTCTATATGCAAATAATACAAGTGTTTGCACAGGAAACCACAGAACAATTATTTCATCATGTATATCATATGATTTATATTTGTGTGCATGTACCTATTAATATGTATATTAAGAGTAATATAGATTTACATTTTGCCAATACAAGCTCTGGCTCAACATCAGACAATGCTACTGACAGCAGAATAAGGCATAGTAGGAGTCCAAACTGGCAATGGTAGGAGGTAGTTTCTGCAAATGCTTCCTCCAACATGTAGATCAATAGTGAAGCTGCAATCCCACTGCCTGGAGGTGATCCTAGAAGTCACCACAACACAAATTTCCTCTCTCCACACACAGCACTGCTCAAGCCTGCTACAGAGCCCCTTTGAACAGAGAAGGGGTAAGGGAGGATATGTTAAGTCTGATATAAAGTGGAATTAAAAAAAAAAAAAAAGGTGTCTGGCCACTCCTTTTCTGAATTGTGCTGACCCAATAAAACTAGATTTGACATTTGAGGTATTTTGTTCCATCGATACCTTTCAAGAGTGGATTTTCCAAGAAAAGGCTTCATAATTTAATTTACTTAAGCAGAACCTGCCTCCCAGAAAGGACTAATGTGTACTATTTAGTCTACTTTGGCAAGCCATTAAGTATTTTCTAATTATGTATTCTGTTCCTAACAAGTGACTAAAGGGCTCTCAGTCTGCCAGAGGAATGTACACACACAAAGACATGGTTCCTCCTCTACTAGGATTTAATGGTTCTAAAAACTGAACGGTAACACAGCCTGAAAAAAACAAAACAGTTTCCAGGGCTAGATTACTCTATCATCAGCTTCCAGTCAGATATCTACACCAAGTGATTTTGCAGTTTTAGCATTAAGTATCTTCTCCAGCCATCAGTAAAACAAGATGAAACAAAAATGCAAATTGTAGAAGCCATTTCCAGCAGATAAACTCCTTGCTAGCTCTCTCCTGCTTGCTGCTAAGTCAGCCCTCTATCTAGAGGAAAAACCTTTGTGATTTTTTTTCCTGCTTTAGTATTATGCTGGAAACAATGGCCTTTTTGTTCTATGGCAAGACTAGAGGAGCCGAAGCTCCGTGCACAATTGTGTGATCATCGCGCGGCCCCGTGTCCCAACCTCTGCGAAACACGGCAGGCACAAAGCTATCCAGCTGACTAATGAGAGGATCCAAGGGAAACAATGAACAAAATTGTCACTTCTAACAATGCAGAAGGCCACTTCAGTATTCCCACAACCTCTTGCCAATTTTTCTTTCCTTGTGCGATTTCCTACATCAAATAACTACTGTCAAGTTTTGACCGCTTAAATGATTAATTATTCTGATAAATATTCTTAAGAGAAATGAGAACAGTGACCTAGACCTGGAACATTTATTTGCCATAATAATCATAACTTTATGTCCCTGAACATGAAGGAAGATCTGAGACACTGAGCAGCTTATTCCCGAGGCTCCAAAACCCAGATGCTGCCCTGCTTGGCATCTCTGAGGTAGGTCCAACATACAAAAGCCCAGCTCCAGGTCATGTAGTCCCCATGGAGGACACCTGTGTAACAAAACTAATCTACAAGCCAGGGCAGAAGTATTATTCCAGAAGTGGAGACACTTTTCTGGAAGCCTTTTTGCCGGGTTACATTATAAGTAGAGCCTTCTGGGTACACAGCAGTAGAGGCTGCGCAGATTTACAACTGGTTTACAGCTGTGCCTCTTGTCTGCAGCATCAAAGATTTTCAGCTCACTGTCTCACCCCACCACACTAGCAGATATAATGGTTATGTGCTCTGCTTGTGTTTTGTGTTTTCAGTGGGTAGGAAGCAGCTAAGCAAGTAAAAATTTTCATTGTGTTCATTCATAAGAGTAAATTGTCCCACTTGGAAAACAGTAAAGGGAGAACCAGATGATGTCCACCCTTAGACAAGATTTCACTATCTCTGCAATTCTGCAATTAATTGAGCAAATGTAGGAGCAGGGCTACAAAGAGCTGCTGGGAGCCCTACTCCTTCACTTTGCAAGAGTAACCTCCTCACCACGCTTAGTGGTGAAACTCTTCACCACAATTACAAGCCTTATCTGAAAAGTTCCTTAGAAATAATTCCATTATTTAGTCATGGTCTGTTTTGCACATGGCTACCAATCATGCTAAACCCTGCATATTCCATTCAGCAAAACCATACAGACTAAATGGCCAATGAGAAACCCAAATATACTATGAAAAGAAGTGGCTTGCTTCAACTCACACTGCTCTAATTCGATGGCTTAGGTCCTTAGCATCCAAAGTAGTCTCTAAATCAAATGCTGGGGAAGAGAAGATTCATCCTAAACTGAGTACAGCTCTTACCCTACCTCAAACCTCAGCCTCCTTACCCTCCTCAAACCTCAGTGTCCTTTGAACTCCACACTGTACTCATCATTTCTGGGGGGCTGAGGGTGGTCAGTGTGCCTCTTCTATCACTCTTAGGACAAAAAAAAAAAAAAAAAGGAAGCAGCTAGTATTCTAAGTATTTCCTTTGTAACTCATTTCTTTCCATTGCAGTACTCCTGCCCTGCAAGACATTACCAGAATTTTTTGAGGTAAAAAAGCCTCATTCCATATTTAGGAGGAGTTCCTTAATTTTCTTCAAATTATCATAAAATTACAGAAGGTGTCCTGTTATGCGTTTACTCAAGTAAAAATAGACTTTGACCCACCTGGCAAAACTAACAAACAACAAACAGAAAAAAGCACCCAAATATTGTTAAGGAAAAAATGGTAATATAATATATTCCAAGTTGTTCTAGTACACTACACAACATATTTTAATGAGTTAGAATAATAGATATTGTGATTATATAGTGATATATCAGGATTACAATGAAATTGTAAAATACTTTGATTTTAAAATTTAACATCTAATTATTCTTCTGAGCCCCATCCAATCTGACCTTTAATGTTTCCAGGGATGGAGAATCCACCACCTCTTGGGGAAACCTATGACAATGTTTCACCATCCCCACAGTAAACAACTTCTTCCTTCTATCTAGTCTAAATCTACACACCTTTAGTTTGAAACCATCACCCCTTGTCCTAACACAACAGGCCCTTCTGAAAAGTCTGGTCCCATCAGAGAGAAGATGTACACATGGATGTAGAGATGGATGTGACAGAAAGCAGGAGGCGGCCGCATGAACTGAATCCTGAGTCTAAGGATGTGGGCTTGCAGGGTCCTCCACCCACCACACAGGTATCACACGTCTTTACTCTGTGTCAGAATTTTAATGAAATATCAACACAGCACATAACTGTTGGAGTTAGCAGTGGAAGCTGCAGTGTCCTTTGTACAGGACTATTAAGTCAGTTTAACTGCTGCCTGCTGAAGAAAAAAAATAGATTGCTTATATCTTCCCGTGTAACTCAAATGTCAACGTGTCAAAAAAAGCTAGAAAGGCTTCCCAGTTTTACCAGTACTCCATGTTCCACACTCACATGCAAGGACGACAGAAAGGTTTACCAAAACCCAAAAGTTGTAAGGTTAGAGAAGGAACAGATGAAAAAAAAAAAAAA
>VZRH01002888.1:2002065-2021375 GCA_013397555.1 Urocynchramus pylzowi
CCAAAGTTTTGAGGGAAAAAAAAGAATACAAAAAGAAAAAAAAAAAAAAAAAAAAAAAAAAAGGAGCATACTAAACATGATCTTTCACTTCAGGGTCTTCTCCCCATCTGACTACCCCTGGGTTGCAGCAGTCATTTTACGAGGCTGTGACTGCTAGGGATGTGCTGCCAAGTATTTGTAGTGCTGGTGATGTTAGCCTGTGCTGATACCAGGGGATACACTGTCATCTTCCAAACAGCATAAAGCAGTTCTGACAACTCATGGCACACTTTTAATTGTACTATCCAATTGCAAGGGTTTCTCTCAGGCTTATCAGCCTAAAAGTTAGTGGCTTGAGTGTTCTGCATTGGACCCCTGAGCACACCAGCTGTAGCACTTACCACTGTAGTCTAATAGACAAAGTAATAGAAGGGAGTTGGCAGGCAAAAACAAAAATGTGATTTTATGGGCTAGCATATACCCACAAAAACAGTGGTGGAACACAAGCCCAATCAATATAGGACCATAGGGACCCCTGTTTATGTAACATGAAGCCAGAACACATTAAACTCTTAAGTTCTTTCCAGTGTTAGAGGTTTGCAGCATGCTTTGCACAGACTTTGGAACAGCATCTCATTTACTTTGCCAGCAAAAACATTACAGATGGAACTGTCAGATCTTCTTGTTTAGTGGCGCCTGCTTTTCTAACACGTGACTTTTTTAAATAACAACTGTCACTCATCAGATAAGCTCAATGTGTTTTCCAGCACCTGCAAAAATGCTTTGAGGACAAAGAATAGATTTCAACAACTGACAAACTACAAAGTGCCCTTCAAAAAGCCATTCTAGGCTGTTTTAAACTTCATGTTTTTCACTACCATAATTCTGGTTTATTGTATATTTGTAGGATCTGCCACTGCAAGGATCTGTTGTAGATTTGCTGATTACTTGCACCTATTTTGCTATTTCTTCATTTTTTCACAGTTGAGCAAACAGTAGGCATGTAAGTAAGATCATCCTAGAGATAAACTTGGTGTGTATATGGTGTAAAAATGGCTAACAGCAAGCTTAAGACTCCTGTCCTACAAGTCTCATTCATAATTTCTTTTCTCATACCAATCAGAATTCAGAGAAGGCTTAAGGATACTTTCAGTCATTTCAGTGGGAATAGAAGAAAGCCAGCACAAGGTGTATTTGAAAGGCAGCCTTGGAAGCAGGACAACATGAATTTTCACTGGGATCAAATCCCAAAACCAAATGCTGAAAAAGAGTTCAAACTCAGAGTCTGGCTCCTGCTACTTTTCTCACTTGTCCTTAGGAGTGATGACTAAAAATCATTACTATAGAGTATTGCACAAAGCAATAGTAATACTTTGTTTAAATACAATGTTATTTTAAAAACCCCAAAAACCGAAAAAGCAACAAACAATCAAACACCCAAACAAACTAATTTCATAAAAGAACACTTTATTATTTCATAATAAAGAAACCATAAAAGAATGCTGCAGCCACACATGCAAAGAGGGAGTTAATAAATACAGCACAACCAAGTTTTTGGGGGTCTCCCAAAATTGCCTGGGAAGTTGCAGAAAATCTCTGCTACCAAATAAAATCAGCTAACAATTAACTTTAAACCATAAACTTTCCATTACAAAAACATCAGTAACAAATGCTATTAAAAAAATATCTCTCAAGAAAACTTAGCAAAGCTGTAGTTAATCAGAATACCAGGAAGGAAAAAAGCAAACTTGGAAGACTGACACTGGCACAACCCTTGTTGATAAAAAGGAAGAAGCAGGAAGCAGACAGCTCATGTGATATGGCTTAAGCCATACATATACAAAGACTTAAAGATCTACAAGCAGAAAAGTTAGTATGAAGAAGATCCATCACACAAGCAAAGTAGTAGCATTTATAGAAGGGCTTGGTCATAACAGGAGTTTTGGGGGTTTTGTGATTTAGTTGGTTGTTCCTGTGGAAGGCATGTTTCTGCTAATTTTGTCTGGTTGGACTATAAGAAACTATTTCACAGCTCCTGCTTCACTACAGGTGCAGAATCAAGATGGGAAAATGAATTTTTCTTGTAAACCTAGAAGTATTTAAAGAAGGCCATTTAAAAAGGTAAGTATTACAAGGTAATTCCTTTAAAAAGCTTTTCTAATGCCAAGCTACATTGGCTGTCCATACTAAATTTAAGGAAGGATATTAAAAAAGATGATGTTACTTGCTCAGGCATTTCAATCTCTCTGTGTTCAGTCTAGACTTTGATGCATTAAGAAAAATATTACCATTAGCCAAAACCCCCAATGGCAATTGCTATAGCCATTATTAGAAGGAACTAAAACAAATTTAATACCATCCGCTTCTCTCAAAAGAGGTAGTACACATGAAATCTACTCAACAAATGTAGTTTTCAAACATCAATTCTAACTCCAGTATCGAAAGAAAACTGTATCAACATGTTTCTGTAACAGATAATGATTTAATAGGAAGCAACTGCTGACAGAGTTCATTAGATGCTTACATCTAATTAACTACACACACTAGTCAACACTTTGCTCAAGCAGTCAGTATTAATCTGAGCTGCTGGCTAATAAGGTCCTATATGCATATATATCCACATTTATATAAACATGTGGTGTTAAATATGATACTGTCAGTCTCCTTTAAGAGAAGAGTTTAAGTTTGTCAGTTCACTCCATGTTTCTTGCAGATGTCTTTGAATAAGTGGCTTCTACCATATTGTTGGGGAAGACCTTCTTTCCTAGGGGTAGTTGTTTGGTTTGTTTTTTAAGACTGTTCATTCCATTAAGATAATGTTGAGATACTCTGTTCTGTGGAAAATACTCATGACAACCTAAAGAGAAAGAGACTGATCACCCATCTATTCTACAGCAAAAAGGCTGCAACAGCTAAACCACAAATCACCTGTTACTCACCCTGAACCCTGATGTTTTTCCATTCTAATCTTTAACTAGCAACACAAAGTACTTGCTTTCTTGCAATACTGCATTGCATGAACTCTTAGAGCATCCTTGCTTCCCCTGAGGTTAAATGTAACATGTACCTGGTTGGCAAAAGACAGTCAGAGGAGATTCCTATATGACTTCCATTTCAACTAACTGAATTAAAAATGTTAAACTATGCTGCCTTTACTTTTTGTAATGGAAGTTGGAAAGTTTCAGTAACCCACAAAGCATTTCCTGAAGGCCGAAAACACTGAAGCTTTATCAATTATGAGATCTGTCAGATCTAAAATATTCATGAACACTGCAGTTTGACAGTGTGGCAAGTGAGTAATTACATGTCCAAGAAGGCACTGCAGCAGCTGCTCTGCCAAGTCCTAAGGTCCTAAAAGCATTACAATGCCATGGGAAGGTGATGCTCGTAGGCAAACAAGTGCCCATTTTGCTCTAAGGCACAAACACAGGGCAAGGTCACAGAAGAGGAAGGAAAGACAGCACAAACCCATTCCTTTAGCTGCACAAAAGGCAGCAGAGGCAGTGAAAATGGGAAAAAAACTCAAAGCCATGGCTGAAATCTGTCAACCAAGAGGCTCAGAGTTATCTTGCTGACGATCGGAGCAGGAAATTACCCAGGAATATTGGCTAGCTTCTGCAATTGCCTTCCTTTAAGAACACCAGATTTCTAACCTGCTCCTGTGCCAAAGTTTCTCTGATAAAAGTATGGGTTTGAGGGTGGGCTTTATGTGTGGGATTTTTCTCATTTGGATTGGGGTTTTTCAGGGAGAGCGGTACTTTTTGTTTGTTTTCAGCTCATTTAGTAGGTTTGGTGCGGATTACTTTGTTGTTGTTTTGAGTCTTGGAAGACAGACCTATAGTCAGGAAGGAAAGTAAGGAGTCTTAGGGTCAGTCTAGATAATATTTCATTTAAAAATACTGAGAAAGCCCCATTATTTTGAGAGAAAACAGAAATTAAAGTGTGTTTGCAAATTGTCATCACAGCACACCTTTCTGTGGGTATGAACAAACACCCTATGACAGATTTAAATTTTCATCTTTCCTATGTGAAAGGCAGTAGCAAAATTATCCCTTTAAGTACAGAGATCATTCTTGGGGTATGGGTATGATTTCATACATGCAAATAATGGATTTTTCACCTATAGAAAAGGACACATGTAGTACTCAATTTTTGTTTCATTAGTTTTTCCTTCTTTTCTCCTGTTCTCATATGAATCAGTTCCTGACTGCCTCCACTGAGTCAAAAGAAGATAGGCAGATATGTTAATCATCTGACTTCCAGAAAACTAACTCAGTGGAATGTTTGGTTTTGGTTTTTCTTCCTTTATAAATGGTTTGAGAGCCATTGAATCCCTGATACCTGGGTTACCCTGTTCTGTGTCAAAGGAAGGACAGAAAACTGTCTTTTCAACATGTGTGTTTACATGAGACATTGGCAAGACAGAGATGCTCTAATTCCTCTCCCCTCCCTTTTTGGTCTCAAGTCTTGGCCACTGCCTGATAAAAAACATATGAAAGAAGCAATGCAGGAAGAAAAAAAATTTCACATTCCAAGCATTAACATCACATATGCTGAGCACCAGACTCAATTATAGTTTTAAAATTCATTACAGATGTAGTTTGAACCAAATGGGTGCAAGATGTACAGTCAGATATGAATTTACAGACAAGTGTTAGGAAATAGCTGGCAGAGGACAGGCAATGTTGCTTGCATTTTGCCAGCCCAAATCTTCTCCCCTTTCCCTTTAGGAGTTTTGGCATCTGTGTCTCAATCTCTTCAAATTACTCTTCTAATTGGCTGTTTCCATGGAAACAGACTAGAAGACACAGTACCTCTCCATTAAAGAACTATAAAAACAAGAGGTGTACCATGAGAAAACAAAAAGGATGAAGAAAAATAATATAATGGAAAAAGTTCTTACCAACAATAAGGAACTGTACAGCCTTTAAAGAGTTTAACAGCACAAGGCAAACCAGGACCACACTGATGCTGCCAAGTTACCACACAACCAGCCGTGACTGTGCGAGGATGGCTTTTGTCTGGAACAGCAAGCATTGTGCTGGTTTTCACATAAAATCTCTCCAGGCCTCAAGTGCCTGTGCCAGTGGCCTGATGCAGTCTGTGTCTGATCATATTTCTCTATAACCCAAGATAAAATTCTCTTGCAACTTCATCCTCTGCAACCACATACTCTGACAGTCAGTGCATTTAGCGTGATCTCAGAAGGGAGATGTCCTGATTTCCTGGTAGAGCATTCCAAGGGGAAGACCAGAGAATGCCAGTGCACCTAGACTGTGCACTATTCCTCATTAAGGTTGCACAGATTAGCTCTTTGACTGGTATATTTTGTATACTCATGTGGGTTTTGTAAATTGTTTTTGCAAAATGTAAACTGTAAAATGTGAATTTTGTACATTGCTGCTCCACCCTGTGCCTGCCTTCTGCAGGGGCAAGACGAGGCATTGTTCAATCTCTTAAGGAATGCAGTGAGAGTTGACCCTGGCTGTGTGCCAGGTATCCACTAAAGTCATTCTATCACTTCTCCTTAACAGGGCAAGGGAGAGAAAATCTAATGAAAGGCTCATGGGTTGAGATATGGGCAGGGAGAAGACTTCACTCACCAGCTACTGTCATGGGCAAAACAGACCTGACTTGGAGAAACTAGCTTAAGTAATTACCAATCAGAGTAGGATAATGCAAAATGAAACCAAATCTTAAAAACCACCTGCCCCCCAAGCCCTCTTTTTCCTGGGCTCAACTTCACTCCTGATTTTTCTACCTCCAGATCTCCAGCAGCACAGGGGGATGGGTAATGGGGGTTTCAGTCATTTCATCATCCATTGTCTCTGACATTGCTTTCTCCTCAGGGGGAGGAGTCCTCACACTCCTCCTCTGCTTCACTCTGGGCTCCCTTCCATGGGAAACATCCACAAACTTTTGGAACACTTTCTCCCTTTCCTTTACTGGTGTCTCACATCTTCTCATTCCTCTCTCCTGGCTGATGTTGTGCTGTAACTTTTCCCCCTTTGCAAATATGTTATCCCAGAGGTATTCCACTGCCACTGATGGGCTCAGCCTTGGCCAGTGGTGGGTCTGTTCTGAAGCTGCCACTGGCTCCGTTGGACATGGCAGAAGCTTCTGGTGGTTCTCAAAGAACCCCAATAGCCACTGGCTACCAAAACCTGACCACACAAACCCAGTGCAGGGAGTAATCACTTCACAGAATTTAGACTTAATTTAGTACTATCCTGTCCTTGATATTGAAAGAAATTAAGTCTATTACAAAAGCCTACATCTCAGCAATGTCAGGACTGAGTCTGATTGCCCAGCCCACCACTTTAGCCCATGATGAGTGGGGGAAATCAGCGACAGACTTTCCATCACTTCAAATGATGAGTCTATTGTGAATCAATTAAAAGACACTGCCTACTAGGGAAGGAATTTCACAGCAGCCTCAACTGCAAAAGAAAGTACATTCAAGATTTGATTAATTTACAGTTAGTTGTTGACTAATTTTTTCAAAAGTGCTGCTAGAAATACAGGGCATCACCAGCAGCTGCTACTCAACTGTGTGAGGCAACAGAACCCTGTAATTGCACTGGAGTAACAACGCAGAATTTGTCGATATATTTAGGGAGGGTTATCAAAGAATTACACTTGTGTTCCAAGCAAGTTAGTAATTTATGGTACCTTCTTAAAAAGGAACATATTCATTTCCTGCAATCAACAAACAAAGATAAAATGTATTAAATTCTTGATATTAACAAGTGGTGCTTAGCACTATCAGAGATTTTTAACCTTGAAAAATAAATCAGAAATCCAGTGATAGTTTTATACTATGGTAGCAGCGAGGAGTGAAACAATGAAGTACTTCTGTTCAAGATCATGTTTCAGGTTGATTTTTGGTTGAAAATCTTGTTAGAAAGCTACATTGAAGACTGCTGTACTTATCAGTCTACTGGTTTTTAAACAATATAGCAGTTAACCTAATCTGATCTCTCTGTTTCCAGGGCCTAAGAGCTGAAACAGAGGTCAGGGCAGACAACAATACGTCATGAAGGAAATAAAACATTAAAAAAGGCAGCCAGCTGACAACTGTGCCTTGGCATGAGGAGCTTATTCTTCACCTCCATGCTACTCCACCTTTCCCAAATAATTCCCTTAAAGAGGACAGTGAAATTTGACATGTGATCAGAGTTGATAAGCCACCCCATAATTACAGTGCTGTTCACACCAGTTTTCCTCTAAACTATAACCTACACCTCCTTCCACCCCCCCAAAGTTTCTCAAATAAATTTGAAAATATAGCAGCAGGGTATTAGGTAGTTTTTCTGGGATGCTCCTACTTAGATGAACACCAGTTTGTCTCTCTGAAGGGACACTTATCCTTGTCTCCCTGAGATACACAGTATTGTCACAGGTGCCCTGGCAGCAGAAAGCAGCATCCTCTAGATGCTACTGGCAAGCAGAAATCCCACATGAGAGGTATGTGACCCTAGGAACACGGGAAAGAACAACAACAGTTTGGTTTTTTTTTTTTTAATCTCCTTTTGGAGCACATATGATCATAAATCCATGCACAAACAGAGCTATTTATAGGAACACTAATCTACCACCTCAGCCTTCACCCACTCTTGACTAGGGAGAGGCTTACTTATATGGCTTTTTGATGAAGAAAAGCAGAGAGTGATTAGGGGAACAAAAATAACTTAAGTGATCTTTTACAGAGGCTTGCATACTCACCAATCATGTTAGGGAAAAGATTCACCAAATTTCAAGACAGAGAGAACTTTCAAAATTAGGAAGGACTTCTTTTATTCCCCAACTAAATACATTATGTGTGACCAGACAAGTTCATCTTCTGTAACAGTGCTACAAGGAGTCCTTATTTTCATCAGTTTCTTGATCACTCGTCCTAATTTCCCCAGTGTACTGACAACTCAAGTTCCTAACATCTGGAGTTCTTGTCTTCACACTGCAATCTATTTGGAACGAAAAAAGCTGAAAACAAAACCTCAAATAAGACATCTAATTATTCACTTTTAAAGTAATTATATTATTCCTTTAGGTCTGATAATATTCTCCTTCAATGCTCAGAAAAATCAGTGGCAGAAAAAGAAGTATGTATCAAGGAAAAAATTTCTGGTTCTCATTAACATGAGGAAAACCACCTGGAATTTCAATAGAATTAAGAAAAAAAATATCCATTTCCTTTAAACAGATATGAAAAAAACATGTTACGTGAGAAGAGGAGAGTGATGCAGACTGATTCCTTACTTGAACTGACTTTTAATGGCCTGTAAGCTTGCTGCTGAGCAGGGCAACATGATTTCATGAAGCTTTGTGCAGCCTCACAAAGATGAGAGAAACAACAGGAGCTCACAATGCTCAGAGCACACATAAAGTGAAGCCTTCCAGGACTCCCACTCAGGCAGAGGGCCAAAGTCATACCTAGATACAACACTGAGTAGGCTACTGATTTACTACAAAGTCAACTGGGTTCACTGTCTAGAAAAATGAATGTTTGCATGCATGTTCCAGAAAATATGAGCTATTTCCAATGTAGAAAACAGTTCCCATATTACCCGAGTCTCATTTACACACAATAGAAGTGATTTTTGCTGCCCCCGTGCTGGACAGCTGCAGTATATCATTGCCATTTTCCATCTCAACCCTAGATAGAAAGCAGAAATACTTCTGGTGTGCACTCTGTTACAATTATTTTAAAAGAAGAGAAAAGAAAATTACCTACATAATAAATTAATGCTGCACGTTACTCAGCAGCACACTGGAACAAAGGGGAGGAAATTGAAGAATCATGTTCCTTCCAACACTGCTGCAAAATGCTACCTGTCATAACACTCCTTCCGTGTGCACCTTCTGCTGTTCCTGCCCAGAACAATATGGGACACTTTTCAATTCCATAATTTTGAAGATCTATAGCTACATACAGATTGACCCTACTTCCCTGCTTGCATCATTTGCAGTTACTGACTTTACATTTTCTTGTGACATCTCTGCACATCTCACTTCCTTGGAAAAAAATGAATGGGGGGAACAACCAACAGAAAGGAAAAATTTCCCATTTGTCCAGGTTGCTTCTCATTAAGCCAACAATAGGCGGCCCCTTGGACAATGCCAAATCTGGAACAGGATTTGAGACCACTTAGTGCATCTTCAAAATATTCCCAAACAAGTAATTAATTTTGGTCTGTTGTTTAAGACACAGTTAATATTCTTAGTCATCTTGCAACAGGTGAGATGTTTTCAGCAAATATTTAATAAACAAGTTAATAGAGAAATTAAATGAATACATGCTAATTTTAAACACCGAACTTTACTGTATATTGAAGGTTGTTTGAATCATCAGGTCGAGCAAATCATCAGGGCTGCTTTTAAACTGCCACAAAGTTTGACAGCCCCTGCCTTGCTAAGTGCCAGAAGTCATTTGCTTAACAAGTCTTGTGTACTGAGTTGTATTATATTTATACAAGACAATTGAAGAGTACTGGATGTGCTACACAGTATGTTTATTTGTTCCTAAAATGCATTGCTGACATTCTGTGTGCATTCCAAGCCCTATATAATTATCATTCAGAGCACTGTGATAATCTAGCCTGGCTAAGATCAAAAGAATTCAGGCTTTACAGTAAGGTGTGGCTATTGCTGTGGCAATGCAAATGAAGAGAAACAAATACCATGTATTACCAACTCAGATTTCAGGTCAGATATGTACCATTGCATTTCTTTTATACCAACTGATGTAATTATCAATAACAAACTTTTAAGTAAGCTTTTATTTAATCACATGAAATTGCAGCTAAGGTGGTATTAAATAATAATAAAAATCTCACTGCAATTGCTCCATGGGTTTATAATGCCTGGAAGTATTGTGGACACATCAAACCAGACAGAACACCTTCCATGGACCATTGTTCCATCACTACAAATGTAGGCATATTCCCACTGAGATATGGCAACCTACACTCCTCAAATCATACACCTGAGCAATCCTGGGTACATGCAAGTAAAATCTACCCACAGTTCTACTTGGCATTTAGTATTTCCCTCTGGATAAAAAAATCCTTTGCTCTCCTAAACTGTATAGGAATTGTTTTGCATATTTTGATAATCTCAGGAGCAGAATGGTAAAAAACAAGGCATTGGTGAAGAAGTAAACAAAACCCATTATTACCTGCAGGATTTCTATCAACTGCTTTGCTTTTCATTATTTCCTTTCATTGCTGACCTTTTGATTCCTTCTTTTCTGGCCAGCCCATGACAATTTAAGCCATACACTTATCCCACTCTTCTGTTAAGCTAAAAATACAAAGTGGCAAGAATGGAGAACAAAACAAAAACACCTGTACATAAGCAGGTTAAGGAGAATTTGCCATTTAAAAATTAACTCCCAGTTTCATATACATTTTCCTTGTTGGCTGGTGGCAAAACTCACCCACAGAATGGGTGAACAGTTGGGTAGCTATTTTATCTTGGGCTTCTGTAGGCATGACCACTGGTGCTGGAAATGTTACAAAGTTTACTCAGCTCAGGGTTGTTTGGTGGCATTTAATAATTATTTGCTTTACAGAAAGAAAACAAAGCCTATCACCAGGGACAACATACCAAAACCTTAGATAGGCCACAAACGATCACTGAACTCATCTAGTTTATCCTAAATCACAACAAAATTGCTTAGATTTCACTAGGATTTTTACAGGAGGAATTGTTCCTGTAGGCAGAATGGGCATTGAGGTTGGACAGGGCTTAACCAGCAGCATCCCCAGAGGCAAGGTTGTGAGAACAGTTGCGGCTGCATTTGTGTCCAAAGCTAAATATCAAGCTTGAAGCTCGTATAAATAATTGATGGAAATGGGTGGAGGGATTTCCTATAAGAGAATTTTACAGAGAACCAGAGTATTTTCTTAAAACAATTGCATTTTTAAAGCCTGCAATTATTGTGTGTGTGTAGAACAGTGTCATTTCAATCCTCTAAGCAACTTTGAATGGCTCAGCCTGGTACCTTATGCAACAAGTTGTTACCAAATGCCTGAAAAGACTATGTGCTTTCCAAGAGAAAGAAAAATGGCTGGGCAGGGTGAGGATAAACAGATTCCTTCATTTCCCCAGAAGGAACTGAAATACAACATCAAGCACATGGAGCCTTATCAAATCCAATTTCATGTTTTTCTAGTAAGGAAGGTGGGCAATCATCTGACATAACAGCAAATATAAACCAGTACCTGCCACACTTTAAGTGATTCCTCTAAGCCTTGCATGGCAGAAGTATCTTTGTTCACTCCTTATAAAAAATCACTTATTTCTGCAATGTCACTAAAAATATCATAATATTTTGGAAGCCAGTTGGCTCTGTCTGACTGATGGCATCACACAGTTTAATTGCTGAATCTTTACTTATGTGAAGCATATAGATTTCTCATCTTAAACCAGCTACAGAATGTAAGATTAAAACTCTCAAGGGTTAATACTAAGATCAATATTGTTCAACATCTTCACTAAGGATTTGGGTGATGGAAGTGAGTCTGCCTTATGGTAGTGCAGGTCAAGGCCCAACTTTAGCCAAGTTTGGAAGAATTGAACATCTGTATTTGGTATGTAAACCTGACTATAATTCAGTCACCTTTCTCCATAAATACTGGACACCCTATGGCTGGCTGAGCTTGAAGCTCATGCCCAGTCTATGGTAAGACTGATGAAAACTCCAGGGAATCTGCACCTGTTCACAAAGCTCTCAGGCAGTAC
This sequence comes from Urocynchramus pylzowi, assembly GCA_013397555.1. NCBI lineage: Eukaryota > Metazoa > Chordata > Aves > Passeriformes > Fringillidae > Urocynchramus > Urocynchramus pylzowi. Next base: position 2,013,790 of record VZRH01002888.1, read on the forward strand.
AGACACCTGGAAAAGTGATACTCCATCTACACTAGGGGCAACAAGCTCCTACAGCCACCCGAGGAAAAGTGACATGGGATGAGTCAACCTGAAAGGAGAGCCTCAGTTTGAAAAGGCACCAACAATGTCACACTGAGAGAACTACTTAAAGGCAGTAAATGGAGCTGGCTCTTTTTCAGAAGTGCTTAAACTCAGGAAGTTATCCCACATGAGGAGTGCCCTGGAGGGAAGGAAGGACCACAGATTTCCTTGAAAGATGACATCTAGGCATCTGCTTGGAATACAGAAGGGTGCTGTTAAGAAATAAGAAAACATCAAAGGAGAAAACACTGGTCTACAAGCACAGGAATAAGATAGAAGCTGTCTGAAATCAAGTATAACTAGACACTGAAAGGGTAAAGCATCTTGTAAGAAGTTCTTCAGCTATATTAAAAATAAAAGAAAAAAGAATATCACAAGTAAGTAGTAGAGGCATTATCCAGAAATAAATGTAGATGAAGATCATTTGGGAGTGACAGAGTGTTGCTGAAGAACAAATAGGCATTTTGGCCTAGAATACTTTTAGGCTTCGACCGAAATAAATATTCTGGATCCTTAGAGAAATAAAGCTTCGAAATAATTTCCCACAGAAATGAAGGGGAGGGGACAAAGTGCTTATAAAAGGGCTCAGCAAGTTAATGAAAAGGATTGCACAAGGCAGAAAAGGATTGCTCCCAGAGCAGAGCAGCTGGTCCCAGCGTCCAGAGACATCCCTTCAATTCTTTTGTTGTCCTTCAGAAAAAGCCAGCAAAATCCTTGCCCACCTTTATTACAAGAGTCAGCATAACATTCACACACTGTAATAATTTGCAAACCTTTTTTAAGTGTCATTTCATCACTAAGTGAAAAAACAAAAAAAAAATCCAGCTGAAGAAGTGTTAGTGTTAAAGAACAAAAGCCTTAAAGCATTGTTCTACAAAGCCTTTTCTCTTCCAAGTATAGTTAATCCATCTCCAAAAATGGACTGAACTGTATGGGAATAAATCAAGGTTCTAAAATCCCAAATTACTATACAAGTGAAGAGACACTGAAAGCATTTCCTCCATCCCTAATGACTTTGGTCCCAGTTCTGAGATGTAATCAGGGCACAGTTTGTTAAAGTATATCAATGTTAAAACAGTTTTAGAGAAAAATAGCTGGAAAAGCTTCAGCACAAGTACTTTATCAATATGTGATTCTCTTTAAATGAGTGTCTTTGAGATAAGTGTATAATGGCCAATCATTTGCCCAGTTTTAGGAAGAAGTCAGCACAATAGCTGAAGATTTTCAGAAATACATGTAACTTTTTTTCATTGTGAAATGAATGCTTTCTCTTGCATCATATATTAGAAAAACAGTATTAAAAGTGAAAACAAAGTTTCAAATCACAGGAAAAAACTGAAAATTCTGACTAGCAAATGAAAATATTTTCCTGTTTGAAGTTGTCTTACAATGTAAACTATCTTTTTATTTACAGTAAATGTTGATCTCTGTCTCACTCAATCATCTGTATTTCCAGACTTAATAAAATCCCACACTTTTCTAAACTTGTATTATGCCTCATCTCCTTGCAAAAAGCTAGAAGTTTACTTTTATAAAAAAGCTTATTAGATGTATTGGAATGGGAATACAAGCTAAACAAAGGGAAGACCTCTCCCCTCAGCAAAAGAACAAATTTGACTCTCTTAGTCAATTAGACCCAGACTTAAATAAGTAAACTCAATACAGAATTTAGGAAAAAAAGCAGAAATCGAGTAAGTCTTCAGGAATGTATCACTTTTTCTATGCTACAAGGCATATGTAGTTATGATGCAAGTTTAGGGGCAGGAAAAGCTGGGTTTAGAGATTTGCAGCATATATGTACAGGGTTTTCTTTTCAACTGCTGGGGTGTCAAGTAACAAAAACGGAATAACATAACTGAAGCCTCCATAAATTAAACATTCTAAACTGCAATTAAATTGTTCCCTGCTACCAGTTTAATAGTCCCTCCTTGGTTTCATCTTCAGCTTACTGTGGCTTACATTCCTTGCCGGAATACGTCAATCTGTATAAACCACAGCGAGAATTGTTAAAACTGTGGTGTCTAGGCTGTTGCATATACCCAGCCAACAGCAATCAAAAGCACAGAAAAAACAATTAAATTTTCTGCTGCATGTATGTTTTAAAAGAACAACAGACTTTACAAGGCCTGTAGAGGAGTCAAATTAAGTAAATCAATCTGCTGGAAATATTAAGTCCAACTTTGGGCACATGAGCACCATGGTGTAAACTGGCATCAGCCTTTGAGTTCTGATCAACGGAGCAGATGGGAAAGAGGCAGGAACAGTGTTGCAGGCTCCTAGGACATCAGCTTTGGGGAAGGGTGAAGCTCTTGGTGAGCTGCCAGGTGGCACAGCTGAATGGGGATGGCACCTCATGATGGCACAAAGCTAATGCACAGGCAACTGGGGAGAAGGGCTGTGAGGCATGAGCTGAGAAGCCAAAATCTATTGTTTCCAGGACATTATGCTGCATTTAAAATGCAAGCAGGGTGAATACTACCCCTTTTTAAGTGCTGCTAGGACAAAACCATAGGGGACCATTGAGAGAGGTCTTTGGCAGAAGCTGCAGCAAGCCTGGATGCCTTTGCAGAAAAGCAGGCAAGCACTGGGGTTAGGCCTCGAAGGGGTGAACAGAGCCGACAAAACCAAGGACTGACTTTAAATAACAGCAACAGAGTGATTGCTGAGGAAATTCTCCATGCTTCCTGAACTGCAGGAGAAACATGTCCCTCAGATATTTAACTCCTACTTACCTGTTAGAAAAGCACCAGGCAATTCAATATTTGTTTTGAAAATTCATCAAAAGATTGTTTCTTGCACCACACAAAGCATCTTCTCATGTGACACTCCACTGAACTCCTCCATCAGCCTGGGGTCTGGAACTGGAGGATGCTTTGTGTCAAAACCATTTGCCCGTTCACTATTCAGTCCTACTGTGCTGTTAATCTGTATTAGCTATGGGAAGCAGGAAAATTAATGGAGTTTTCAGCTCTGTTGATGCATATGAAAGTCTTAACATGGCAAAGTCCTTCATATGAGAAACTGCAGTAGAATAATCATCCTGCAATTAACAACTTCCTGAACTGAGCTCATTTAAATCCTATTCAAGCAACCTCTACCATTTGAGACATGAAAGTTTCAGAGTTCAAGTGGGTCCCATCTTGGAACCTATTTCTGGGCACACATAAGAATAAGATTTAGATCAGCAAAGCTTAACCATCTGACTCGCCTTCACTGATTCAGTAACATTAACTTTTTTAAGCCTTTTTTGCTATTTTCTTTGATATTTTTGCAATCAAATTGGTATACCACAGTCTGGATGGCTGGAAAATCAGAGTGGCAAAAAAAAATGTTGGATGGTTTGTCCATTCCCAAAGGGTAGTGATTACTTTGTTGTACTCTATCCAGGTTAGTAACAAGCACCAGAGGAGTCAATCCTGGAGATTCATGTCACCACATCTCCCTTAATTCCAAGTTCTGGACTCCCTGATACCAGACTGACATTGAAAAATTGGAATAAGTCCATCAGGACGCCCCCAAGGTCATCAGGCTACTGAAGCACTGACCTGTGAGGATAGGCTGAAGGACTTGGGCTTCAGCCTGGACAAGAAACAACTGAGGAAGTGGTAGGAGAAAAGGACTAACAGCAATTTCCCAATCCTACAAGAAGGTTGTCAAGAAAAGAGAAGCAGGTTCTTCACAGGAGTGCAGATGTGAGGACAAGAAGCAATGAATGTGAGTTGAAATGAGGTATCCAGAGGCTACGAAAGGGAAAGTCTTTTTAACGCTAAGGAAAGTCAATGGAAGAGGATTCTCAGCCACTGGCCTTGGAGGTTTACAAAACCCAACTGGATAAAGACCTGGGAATCTGATGTGATACAGCAGGCAACTGCCTGGACTTCTCCACCAAAGTTGTCTTCCAGCATGAATTATTCTATAATTTTGGAAAATACTATTTGTTTTCTTTTATAGGAAAACAACACTGTAGGACTTTATATTCAGAGATGTGACAGATTTGCTAGTAACCTTCATTATTATGGGTACACAAACTTTTCCAAAGCAGCTCTTCCCAGCATGGAAAACCTGTATCAAACTCAATGAAAAAAACACCATCTAAATTTCCCAGAAGGAACTAGAAATAAAACTCAGGAGTGCCTCATGACATTAAATCATTCATACTATTACCCCATATGAAAACAAGTTATTTCATGTGAACAAAGCATCTCAATCATGCTGTGGGATCCAAAAAACCAGGACTGAGGTCATGTGGTAGGAAGTCTGGGATCTACTACCTCATGCATACAGCACTAGACTCAACTTCTGCCCCTACTGAATACTGAGGTCCACAAGATATTCCCTGTAACAAACTTCATACTACAAGGGAGAAAGCATCCATGAGTGAAATGTGCACACAAGATTTAAGTACAAAGTCATTAAAGGCCAAGTCTACACTTTGGATTTTAACAAGGAACATATAAAGTGTTGACCAAATGCATCTGGATGCATTCTTACTGTCACAATGAAAGTGTTGTCTTTTGGGGACAAAACAATATTTTACTTTTACTGAGGGAGGGAAGAAGATTCAAACCAAAGACTTTTAAAAGATTGCTAAATCCACAGATTTTCCATTTCCATCATTTGCAATGTTTGAGCAGCCACTACAGTTTGGGAGCTATCTAGATAAATGACTCACTTCTGGAGTATTCCAGCTGTCACTGAACTCCCAGAAAGATGTCTGAACAAATGAAAATGCTTTAGCAAGTTTATCTGCAGCCAAAAAATCTGACACTAGTAATTCAATTTTATTATAAGTGTCAAGATACTGCTAATGTAAATGGACTTTGTCCCTTGGCTTAAAGAATCAATATATCTCAATTTTTGAGAGGACTTCAACTTGCCATGCCTAAAAATATTAATTAACAGAAATTCAAACAGCTGACATGGCCCAACATTACAGTGAGCAAATTCCCACTGGTACTTTCTAGAACCCCAACAGCATTTTTGGAATCAGGGTTCTGAAAGCCAGTATCCAGATTTTTATTCTGCAAAAGGACTGGAATTGCACTTCCAAGTGCAAATCTGAGTGGCAAAAACTTTTTCTGCCATGACTGCATTCGTGGAGTTTAATACTCTATAGCTGAAGGTCTAAAGTAACATTTAGCTAGTTTGTAAGGTGACAACATGTCTTCATTTCAGAGCCGGCTACCCTATGCACAAAAACACTCAAAAAGCATTGGTTCCATCACGTGGGAGGGAGAAGGAAGCTTTCAATCATTTGCAGATTCAAGTTACTGCAGATAGCTAAACACCTGATTTATGTGTGCAGGCGCTGTTTGCCTGTACACATTACGGTAGAAGGACTTCACATTTGTTTTTTGTGGCTCCAATTTTGCTTCAACAAGTCAATTGTGGGTGGAAGTAACCAAATGCATGTAAGATGCCAAGTAGAGGCCTCTGCAAACTTGGCCCACAGTGTGCATACTTGTTAGTCTTAAGTTTGCTGTTCTCATTTTAATCCCCTGTGCTTCTCACATCTGCAAATTGTTTAGCAAATTTAAGTTCTTCATTTATCCACTTATGACCCAGTCTGCTTTCCTACAATATTTTATCACCAGATTCGTGGAGCTGCTGTTGTTTCACTTCAAATTGAAATTAAGTTAAATAGTAAACGATGCTGATCTTTAAGCAGTGGCCACCAAGAAGGTGCAGGTATCAGTAGCAGCATGCTGCTCATTTAAAATACTGCTGCCAGAAATGAGAGGGCAAATTTGAAAGGGAATTAAATGCAGACAGATATTTTAACTCCACCATATCTCAAATCATGCTATTTTATTATTTTATCCCTGCAGGTTACATCATGATGGGAAAATCTTATGTGCTAGTGAGATGTTAATTACCTAAATGATTTATGATACTTAAACTTTCAGGTTCTTTCCTAACATAAAATACATGTCTTGGTATGTTCTGTACCAAATTTCCTGGCACTCACAAGGTATCTTTCTTTTCCTATGATCATTTCACCTGCCCATTAGTGGATGGAATTATTAACACATTGAAACACTAACAATATAGTAATTTTTCCCTTGCAGAAAGGAGCAAAGGATAAGGGGATATTACTACAATATAGACAATGTCATTTTTCTGGAAAAAATAATAGAAAAACTATCTAGTAAAAAGCCGCAAAAACATTAAATAAACAAAAGAGAAAAGCTTAGAAGCACCTCCCCACTTTACCTACCATAACAGAAGATAAAGAAAGAAAAATAAAAGAAAAAATACAAAGGGTCTGATATGCAATGAAACAAAAAGAATCATACCTCACTTCAGATTTCAACAAGTTGCATATTTCTAGACAGTTGCTCTGTTTCAAACAAAGAGACAAGCTCTGCCTCAGGATATGAAAGCTTTCTATCAGTATCTTTTTGGCTAGATGGGGGTAATCTGGCATGGAGTACCTATATCTGTATATCCTAGTGAACTAGGATTGTGTCTCCTATTATACGAAAAAAAAAAAAAAAAGAAAAAAGAGAAAAAAAAATCACCACATCTACAAAAACCCTCCAGTCCCNAATAGGATTTTTTCTCCTATTAATAAAAAAAAAAAAAAAAAAAAGAAAAAAGAGAAAAAAAAAATCACCACATCTACAAAAACCCTCCAGTCCCCAGCAAACAAAACTTACCCTAACAACAAAAGAACTCCATACACAAAGAAACCAAAAAATGCCAAGTCACCAGCCCCCAAAATTTTAGGAAATAAATTAATCTTTTAAATAAAAAAATGCTAAAGGTAACTTTATTGGCACAGCGTAGCATTGTTCTTAGGGAGTCTTGTCTTGTAATGGAAGTTTCTCTTGCCTTGCAGATTTGATTTCTAGCTCCTAGATGAACTGCAAAAATTAGTCCCATTAAGTTCTGGGTAATTCACTTGGCTCCTACCGCTCTTCCAAACCAGGACTGCAGCCCTTCCCAGGCAAGCACAAAAACCCAAGCATATTTGCCATTTGATGTGCTATGTAAGCAAATAACATGTCTTTCTTCTGGAAAGAGATGCAAGTCTGACAACTTATTTCATGCTGCTTAATTTATTTCAGACCTGAACAGCTAAATGACTTAATGGGTCTCAGCAGCTGACCACTGTGATTTGATGGCCACATATGGTCAAACCCTGAGGGAAAAAGAATGCTGGAGTCAGCATGGCAGCCACAACTTTTAAATGGCAGCACAAACAACAGGTGAGAACACAAAATCATCTGGTTACCCAAGACAGGCAGCTGCAGACATAGAAAACATGAGACAGCTGCTTCCAGTTGGTAGTGTTGACTGTTAGAAAACTAGTTATCCTTAAAAACTTAACATATTTGCAATATACATCCCCAGGAATACATCTGGAGAGGAACAGAGTGATCTCAATTTCCCTCAGAAACAAAATCCCATCATAATTCAGCTTATCTGTAACAGATGCTCATTCCGGAAAAAAAAAAAAAAAAAAAAAAAAAAAAAAAAAAAAAAAAAAAAAAAAAAAAAAA
>VZRH01002888.1:2021431-2078741 GCA_013397555.1 Urocynchramus pylzowi
TATAAAAAACAGCAGAACTACAAAAAAAAAAAAAAAAAAAAAAAAAAAAAAAAAAAAAAAAAAAAAAGGCAACCAAAAGCAGTCCACCATGGGATTCCCCATCAAAATTCAACTATAAGCTTTGAATAAAAAAAGTGATAATCATGTGTAATTCATAGCATCTTGGGACTACATATTGGCCACTCAAGCAATACAGAAGAACATGAAGAACATGCTGCTCAACACAGATACCAGCTGAATACTGCCACCAGACAAGAAACCTGGGAATTTGAATTCAGATTAAAAATCTGTGCTTTAAGACTTGAATTCTGCATTTCTTTTGGACAACAGAGAACTCCTCTCTTTTCATAAAAAAAACATGCTACTCATCAGAAAAATGTTCATATCTAACAAAAGGAACAGTAGCTGACTAGTGGAAGAGTTAGTAATTGATGTCTGAGAAAGAGAAAGCAGTTTAGGTATAGAAACCAAATTGCTGCAAATTTACTATAAGACTTCTTATTCTATATTTGCTCAAACCAACTCTCCAATACTGAATTATAGATCTATTTTTTTCTTCTGAAGAGTAAAAGAAAATGCAAAACTGGAAAAAGATTTTAAAAGAGTCACCAACAGGGTTTAAAATAACCAATAATAGCAGAGAGTGAACAAATGGCTTAAATATGGTAACATGATGGAGAGATAATTTTTTGTCAACCATGAAGTGTAGTCTGACTTGAATGTTATTGCTGGCAATAGGCACCCATAAATAGGATCATCAAGAGCATGCTAGTGTGCCAGAAGGAGTCATTGCCAATTAAACAAATTCAGCCCTTGTTTCTTCCCCAGTTCCCTCACTATACTCAAGAAGAAACACAGCTCTGACTTCTAACCAGCTGCAACGTACTTGGAGAACACCTTCCTGAAACCTCCTCAAGCACAGGGCAAGTAAAAAAGCTGAAGTCTGTCTTTTCAGCACGGAATTTATTTCAATTTCACCCATCCAGCTCCACAGTTCCATCCCTCATCATGTACTGCAACATTAATATGGAACTTGGGATTTTATTTCAACTACAGCACAGTGAAAGAGCAGTGTTTACCTGCTGCACAAGGACACCAACCTCACCTGAGCTACATTGAAACTTACAGGCAACAGAACAGAACTAGAACACCTCAAACAGAAATCAGAGAAGCTCCCTTAAAGGCCATGAGGGTTAAAAATAAGAGTGGGAATCCTTCCTTCCAGTTTGCTTCCTGTATTTCTACGATGTTCTGCCTGGATGTACCAAATAGATTTAGGTTTTGATGGGTCAAAACAGATGGAGTTTCTTCTAGGATAAATAAAAACAGGGGTACTGGGAGTTGGAACAAATCTGAGAACAGTAGGTGCTTTTTAAACCATGAGTTAATTCTGTACAGAAGCAACACAATTAGGTTAGAACTTTCAAAGCAGTCTAAAGTTATTAAACAAACAAATCCTGAAATGAAACAAGGCCTCAGGTGAATTACTGTCATCATCTGACCTTTAAGGAGACTAATTGCAAACTTAACACTTGTAAAGATGTTTTTATAGCATTTAAGAAACAGGGGCAAAAATTTAAAGTGATACTTGAGTTTACAAATATATGTCAAGGACTCAACTTTTGGCACAGATAAGTGAACCAAATACTTTGAAACTCAATGTCAAGCCTAACAGCTGACCAATTTAGTTGTAAAGGCACTTTGGACATCATTCACCTGAATTTATGGCTGAGTAGTCAATACTGAAAAGAAGTATCTCAGCATAAGGAAACCATTGATCATAACAATATTTGCTAGGTCACAAAAATATGATTATACTGATTCAAGCCTGTTCTAAATCAACACTAAGTGTTGGGGTTTAATACTATTTATGCAGCAAACATACTCACTGAGAATTATGATCTACTTTGTTTATGCTCATTTTGAATGCTCTTCTCCTCAAATGATTTACACTTTCATTTTTTCTTCTAAGGCTCAGTTCCTAGAATTCTTAAAGTGCTCCAACTCAGCCACTTCCAGATAATCCATTAGTTGTTTCAATATAGTTGTGGATTTAAAATGTCCACTCAGCATTCCTATCACTGACTCATGTTCTCATCGGCAAGCAAGTTCTGACCAGTAATTATTTCACCCCAAAACTGAGCTCTGCATTATCTGTACAAGGCACCTTGCCACCATGCACACCAGCACCAACTGGGCATCCAATTTTAACCCCCTCCCAGGAGCCACTTTAAGATGTTTTTGGAAATGCCAACATTTAGTCACGCCTAGTCCTCCACTCCTCCAGCATCCAGTCTCCTTGAAATCTCACATCAGCAGGACAATACCAGGAATGCAGGTAATACATCTGCCTTCCCTCACACTCCCTCCCACCTTACACAAAATATCTCCTGCCTTAATGCAGCTTTGCAAATTCCATTCCTCCTATAGCCAGGAAGAACTGGGAAACACAAGGCACACTCAACCTGAGAGAGACTAAATTAGAATATGTTAGCAGCATCCATGTTAACACTGGAAAACCATCCATTTTTCCCAATATCCAGCCAAGGCATTTACACAAGGCTCTCAGAAGGCTGAGTATTGCTCTGCAGATCCGTGCGTCTCCATGAACCAGAAAGACTGCTCTCTAACATTGATGAACAAATACAATCTGAAATATTACCACCTTTAAATAGCACTGAAAAGGGACTCCATGGTACTGCTGTCTTGAGTGGCTATCAAAATGGAGCAGATTGAAAGAGCAACACTTAAACATTCATGTGTACATCACAGGTTCTATCAGGAAACAAACAAACAAAAAAAAAAAAAACACCAACAAAAAACCCCAAAAACAACCCTGACAGAATCACTACTCTTTTTCCTCCTATCTTTCTGAGCTGTTTCCTATGGAGTTCTCCACTATTGTGTGCAGAATATCTAACTATTGCTAAAAATTCAGGTGCTAGTTTGCTGCACTTTTAGTTTGCTAAAGACATGCTGCAGTTGGAACAGTTGCTTTTAAATTAACTTTTGTAATTCGCAATAATTTCTATTGCCTGTTTACTTACATTTAAGTTTTATATCTAGTGTAAGAGAAAATTAAGATGCATGTTATAGCAATATAAGAAATCCTTAGGCTTGCACATAGGCTCCATCTCTTGAAGATGTGGTAGGTAGATTTGAGCTATAACTACAAAAGTCCACTGATTGCCCAATATTTCAAAGCAGTATCCCTCTTGAATCTTGCATGGTTGGAATGATCACAAAATGTAAAGAAATGCCAGGAAACAAAAAGAGGAAAGTGTAGATTGGTGCCATTTCTCCCAGACATGAGCAAGCTCTGGTGTTAACATATCCATTCAATTTGCTTGAATGTCTGAATCCCCATACGATCCTCCTCCAAGCACAGTGTGTGGTTAGCTTTTCAATGGACCAGCCTTTGCTTCTCATCTACATATCACTCATCTGATCATACAGCTTAAATGTGAATTGCACCATTTTTTTCCAAAAAATTCCTCTAAGATTCATGCCATTCACATTACTAATAGGCATACTTTTTTTACGCCTCAGTTTTTTGCTAGTATGTTAGCACTAGCTTCTAAAAAGTTAATCAGAACAATACTCTCCAAATTTAAACTACTTCAAGTTTAGTCAATATTCGAGTCTTAAAGACAAACAAACAATCCAAAACCAAAAATAAAAAAGCAAACAAAAAAGGAGGGTTTTTTCCATTATTTTAGTACCTCAATGTGACTAAAATAAGGATCCTTATGATATATGCACTTAGTATAAATGCGAATAAATCCATTAGATAAAAGGCATGTGTGTGTGTGTGTGAGTGAAATCAGGCCCTACATAGCTTACACACTCAAAAATATGCTAGCAATGCACTGCTCAGCCACTTCAAAACACAGCAAAACAAACTGCATCAGCTGCTGAACACTGACTGATATCAGAGAAATTCCTGAGTTAAGAAAGCAATGCACAGACTCCTTCTTCTGCCTGTAATGCCTCTGAGAATAAACTGTATATCATTGTTAAATAAATCACAGCTCATTACCAAGTAATATAATTCACCTTCATGAGAAACAACAAAAATGTCATGTACTAGAAAGAATAATTCTCTGTGCTAACCATTACCTTCCTTCTTACTTCTAGAGGTTTCCTTCTAATACTTATTTCATACACTCATTACATTCCTAGCAAATGCTCAGATACATCTTAATTCCTGCAGAGTGAGTGTCATCACTCTGAGTGTAAAGGTCAAATTTTGCTCCCACATCAAAGCGATGCCTTGGAAGCCTCAAGTTAAACTGAAATAATATGGACAAAATTGAACCAAATAGCTTCATATATTGGTAACCAGCCAGCCTGCCAGCTGTGCTACTGGAGCAAAGTAAGTTATCTGCCAATTCTTGAGCAGGTATGTGCTCTCCACATGAACAACCAAGGCTCTTGAAGCCAGAGGATTATGTTTAGATAGCTTCTATACTACTTACACTACAGTACATTTTCTCAGGCAGACTATATATGGTCAGGGAGCATTATCTGGCTGATGCACATTTAGTAATGTAGGTTCCCACATTAAGACAAAAAGAGTTTTTGTTAGAAGCATCACTAAGCAAAACTAATGAATTTAGGGGCACATTTCATTCCAAGTAGGATTGAACCCTACATCGCAGGTTTTTGTGAGGTTAGTGCCTGATACAATAGTTTCTACAAAACACTGAACATTGCTCTGCAAGCAGAGGGTGAGATAGGATTTCACAATTTCCTGCTGATCTTAAAGAAAAAACAATAGCAAGAGTCACTGAACTTTTCATTGTTTCCAGCTAACCCTGCCAAATCAATCCCAATAGTTTGTTTTCTTCTTTATCCAAAATAAGACTTCAGCTTATTAATACACAAAATTTTCAACTATTTATTCTGCTCAAAGCACATGCAGGTTTCATTTCTTATAGACCTGATATTGCTTTGGACTCTGCTGTCACATTCAGAAAACCCATCCATTGTGTTGTGCACCACAGAACTGCATCAATGATAATAATCCAAACACACAATTTGCTGCACGCTTTTGGAAGACACATCCTGCTAACTTCCCACCAGAAAGGATAAAGATAGGTTCCAAGCTAAGCCACACAGCAAAAATTTTACATAAAGTACTTCATCTAATAAAACAATATGTTTTACACTGTACAACATATGTACAACAAGCACTGTACATGTGCTTGTTGTACCTTCTCTCAGGATTTGGACAGAATTACTTACAATAATATTCTTTACAAGTGCTGCTGTTTGCAGACTCATTCTCATTGAACAGTTAATCAAAGTTTCTAAAAACAAGCAGCATGCTGAGTAATTCTCCACTCTCTTATTACACACATAGGTTTAAGTATTTCAAAGAGTCAACTCTGCAAACTGAACTAGTCTGACCATGAAGCTTCATTTGTTTTTTTATTGTACAACCTTCAGGAAAGGCTGAGTAAGTTAACATTATTCTCCAAACAGTACTTGTACAATTCCTTTGAAAGCCATAATCAATGGCTGCCAATGAAATATATTTCTGCCAAAAATTCACTATTTCATTAGTATAATAAAAAAAAATGGTAGGACATGCTTAATACATCTTTCACACAATACTTCAACACAGTGATACTGCAGTATGAGAATTAAATAATTTTTGAAAAACACTGTCCTCTTTCTTTAAAGCAGTGCTACCACCACCATGGCATAACACCTACCTGTTCTGTGCTCTGTTTCAAAGCAGCCCCTACATCAAGACATTTCCATCTTCACTGCCTGAAACAATTACAACTGTAATTGCAAACAATTACAACTGGACCTTCTCACTCCAAATTCCTTCTCCCAAGTGGGACAGAGGAATTCCAGGCTTCAGTGAGAGGGACCAACAGGTAATACTGTTTTTGGAGCAAGGCTCTCAGTGGAAGTCTCAGTCTGAAATGGACTCACTTCTGTGGAGAGTGGGAGGATTTGAAGAAACTAGGCAAATGGTATTTGACCTTTGCTCTTAAAACAAGCAGAAAAAAACCCAAAAGCCTGAAACTCACTGGGTGGCAAATGTAGACCCTTTATGCAAAGCTTTGTTTTTCTCCTTCAGTAATGCTTGAACAGTCAGAGAAAGCAACATGCAAGAAGGAAGTTTTATTGTCCAGCTATCCGACACCACATGCTCCCTGGAGGCTTTCCTCTGAGATTATCTTGCTGTGCTTAGTTGGGCACAATATGTTTCTGTAAAATATTTCACTACACTTGAAAAAAAGCCTTAACAGCAGTCTCAGGGGAAATGACCATGAATAAACGTCAGGCTGCTTCTCCTAAAAAGTGGCAGACATGAAATGAACTTGACTGGCAGTGTTTGAAATACCCCATCACCTGCTGGACTGGCTCTTGAGTCAAGCACAGCAAGTACCTCCAAGCACTCTGCAGTTATCCAGCCCCAAAATAATTATCACTGCTAGATTATGTCAGTGCAACCAATAAAATAAGTTTATTTGAAGCTTCTGTTAACATACAACCCCTAAGGTATCCTCATTTTGAAGAGCTTGCTCAAAAATGGTGTCAGCACAGCTTCAGCATTAAGAGATACATCTTCAAGCAGGGCTTCTCTGACCTGACCTAATAAAATAACTTATCCACAAATGCAAGCAATATTTGTAGAATCCCTATGCGATCTTAAAACAAGAGTCATTATTTTTCCATATTTGAAAAAGAGAATTGATATTTATTTTAAATACTTAAATGCATCCTCCCTCTTTTTCTCTGCAGGAAAAGCCCATTATTTTCACAGCTGAAAGCAATAATTTTTAAATGGGAAAACATTTCCAAACAAGAAACTTCTGATTATCACCATGCTGCTCAGTTTTGTTTGGGTTTTTTTTTTTTTTGTTCCCCTCCTTCCCAAACAGCCATCTGCAAAGAGGGTTAGGTGTGTGTAAGAACACACATTTACAGGCAATGAGCTCTTCAAAGCATGTATGGTTTCTCCAAAAAGCACCATTAATACAGTTCACATTTGGCACAAGTGTGCTTAGGACAGGAAAAATCCTTCTCTGCTAGCATTTGGGAGAGGAATGTGAACATCTTTCAAAGTCTTAGCTATTGGGTCATAGCAACAATCATATTCTTCCTCAAAAAAGACACATATCAGAGGCTAGTTTCTGCAAGAACCATCTTTCCCCTAAATGTTCTTAAAGGCTGGATTCTGCTAACTGAAAAGATTAGTGCTGGTTTCATACAGGCTCTTCTCCTCTGGCAGTCCCAAAGCTGTTCTTACAAGCAACCACCAAGCAGTAATCATGCAGCCAAAGGTAACCTAGAATAAGCCAAATCCTTCTCACAATCTTCCGCCTACACAGATGTAAATATTTGAAACCCCATTCATATCAGAGCAATAGCAAAGGATTCCTGCACTAGTCTATTACCAAAATGCTTGAAAACTTGGACAAGATGTAGCAGAGGCAAAGGCCTGAAGGATGGAAGTAAATTTGATAGAGCACAGAATGTCATAAAATACAGATCCATTAGTATCATGGGAAAACCAGAATACATGCAGCTGTCCAGAAAATAATCAGGGCTGTTACACTAATTACAGCCCTTTTCTCTGTTTGACATTTCACCACAATACAATGACTACTTTTTCAGCTGCTGGTAGGGCTTATACTAGACTTTCCTAATTTGAACAGAATGATAGCAAAGTGAATTAAGAGACTTGCTTTTCCACCAGATGTCAGAGAAGAACACAACTCTATTTTCACAAAAGACATTCCAGGCAGATTACAGATGTTTACAGATGCAGCCAGCTAGAAAAACAGAATGGGCTGGGCTGTTACCTCTTCCTTTCTAGAAGGAAGAGATAAAAATAGTGGAAAGATTCACCCCCACCTCAAAGGCATCATAACAAGTTGGTGGACTAGATCCTTGTGTTTTAAGTCCTTGAGGACATAATGTTCTCAAAAGTAGCAGAATTGACTCCAAGAAAAAATGCAGTAGCTGAAAATGCAGCTTACTGTTTTTCTGTCCGCTCAATTTTATGATTAACACTAACACATACAAGTCATGCCAGGTTGAAGTCTTTCAGTTTTTTATCCCTTTTCCCTCATTGTCATAAAATGGTCATTATATAAGGGTATATATAATTTTACATTAACTGTATGAAAAGTGATGTCTCTGGACTAATATCTACAATACATTCCTTATCAGATGAGAAGTCCTTTCCTACAAGTATAGCCTTCACAGAGGAAACTGTCCAAAGAGAGTTGACAATAACTCAAGAGTTCCTATTATGGAGAAAGTCTCATGTCCCAACTTTATCCAAAACAAATCTACCAAGTCTCATGTCTCAACTTTATCCAAAACAAATCTACCAAGTCTCATTTCTCAGCTTTATCCAAAACAAATCCACCCAGAATGAAATTTCACAAACTGGATTAAGACACCAGTGTGCACTTCTAGACCATTAACTAGGTTCATGGCTTCAGTTCTACAGACAAAAAAAAGGTATTTCAAAAGCTTAACCACAAACACTTCTCCTCAATACCGCTAACTATTAGTAAGAAAAGCCTGGTGACCTTCCATTCTGAAGTACTCCCCTTTAAAATTCATACTCATGACAAGTGACCACAAAGAAAAGAAACAGATTCACACTGGATGTGAATTCTCTCTGCTGCTGGCACAAGGACACATCACCACTGGAGAGAGAACATTCAATTTTTTGACATCTGGGGTTTCATTGGCTAGGAAAGTGCAAGTTTATGTGGGGTATGCTTAGCTCTACCAAAAAAATTAAGAAAAGAAACAGAAAATCAAGCTATACTGTAGAACTTGGATGATTTAGACAATAGTTTAACCCAGAGGTTCCCCATACAATCCCATAGAACTGCCACCTCCAAAAGAATCCAAGTAAAGCCATGGTTGTGAGGTAATGCTATGCTTGTTCTTTCTCCAAGAAATCTGGCTCCACACAGCTTCACAAGCTACTGCACAAAGAAAGATGGATGAAGAAGGAGAGGCAAGGAGCAGGAACACCACAGAGGAAAGACTGGCTCTGATCAAGAACCAGTCTTGACTCGGAAAGTTAGAAAGTAATCTTTGTCCTAGAATGTTAGATCACAGTTACATGTCTGCTAAAGGTGGCTGTTTTTCAGGGGTAGAGGGAGTTGGGTGATGGAGACTAACACAGAGATTAAACCCCCTCTCTTTCATAAATTTGCTCAAAGACTCACAACACAGGATAATGAAAAAGCATAAACATGCAAACTGGAGGCAGGAAAAAACATGGGTGAGTTAAGTATGCACAAGAAATGAAATTAATTTCTGTAAGTATAAGATAGAATGCAGACAAGAACAAATACAGTTTGGAGTTTTAAGGATGCAAAAGGGCACAACATAAATACAGTAAACATGTAAGATTTATGAGAGGGGAAAAACAGAGGAATGAAGACAGAAAAAATAATGTGACATTCTAATTCTCAACACCAAGCCTAAATACCTGAAAGCAGGGATGTGCTTGCCAGAGAGAATGTTTAGTGGTGATGTGAATGACAAGGGGAAGAAAATTCAACATGTGGAGCCACTCAATAGTTTTTACACAGCTACTGTCTTTCCCACACTCAGTGCTCTGTGCAGAGCCCAGCAGAATTAATTTCCACACATTTACAAACAGGTTACTAGCCAGAAGACACATCCTGACTGGATTAGGATAAACTATAGACTCTGGGAGAATGACATGTAAATCTCCAGTACACCCTATAACAAATTCTCTGTAGGGTTTTGGAGCTCAGCAGGAGCAGCTCCATTCTCTTCAGTTTCATATTCCTGAATCCTGAAGGTGATCATCACTCCTTTTCTTCCCCTGCATACTAAGCAGGCGAAGAGGTTTGCCACTGGGTACCTAGGTATACCTTTTGTGGCACAATTAAAGTGGTACACCTACACACCAGCAAAGAAGCACCCTTCTGCAGACAAGGCTGCTGATGCACAACAGCCCACCCTGAGACATAACCATTAAATGGGATGCTCCCACACAAGGTTGACCCATCAACTGTCCAGGTTTGATTAAACCTATGAGAGCAATTCCATACTTTACACTGAGCCAAGAGACCTGTACCTATCATAGAACCATAGAATATGCTGAGTTGGAAGGGACCATCAGGATCATTGAATTCAATTCATGGCCCTGCACAGGACACCCCAAGAACCAGACCATGTGCCTGACAGCATTGTCCAAAAGCTTCTTGAACGCTGTGAACTATGCCAGGCTTGGTGCTGTGACCATTTCCCTGGGGAGCCTGATCCAGTGCTCAATCACCCTTTGGGTGAAAAATCTTGTCTAAGCCTCCCCTGACTCAGTTTCAGGCCATTTCCTTGAGTCCTCTCACTGGTCACCACAGAGAAGAGACCAGTGTCTCCCCCTCCTCTTCCCTTCGTGAGGATGTTGAAGACCACAGTGAGGTCTCCCCTCAGCCTCCTTTTCTCCAGGCTGAACACACCAAGTGACCTCAGCTGCTCCCCCTCCAGACCTTCCACCATCCTCATGGTCCTCCTTTGGACACTCCCTAATGACTTTTTACACCCTTCTTATATTGCAGCACCCAAAACTGCCCCCAGCACTCAAGGTGAGGCTGCCCCAGTGCAGAGCAGACCAGAGCAGAGCAGGACAATCTCCTCCCTTGCCCAGCTGGCCATGCTGTGCCTGATGCACCCCAGGACAGGTTGGCCCTCCTGGCTGCCAGGGCACTGCAGACTCATATTTAGCTTGCCACAGACCAGGACCCCCAGGTCCCTTCTTGCAGCGCTGCTCTTCAGCCTCTCCTTCCCCAGTCTACACACACAACCCCACCCCAGGTGGGGAATCCAGCACTTGCTCTCCTTAAACTTCATACAGTTGGTGATTGCCCAGCTCTCTGTAAATAAATTGGTACCAGTGCCTTTTTCACTTCCTCGTGAGCCTATGTAACCAAGTAAGGAACATTTTCTCAAGAAGGTGAAGTCCTCTAGCTGTAAATGAGGCTCTGTATTTACTACTCTACCCACTACCCATGGGACCTCCTTCAAACTAGAAAATTAGTAAAGGACACAATTGTTTAAAAAGACTACACACACACACACACCATACCCCCTCCACTCCCTCTTTCTCAAAAATAAAACCATCTTCAGTTCATTTCTTCAGATACTACTGGCATTAAAACATGAGTACACAGGAACATCTAAGTTAGGATACAAGTCAACACTGGAAAAATTTTTAAATGGTAGCAACACAGCTAAACACCTCTGGTCAGGTTTTATTACAGTGATTCAATAAAAAAGTACAGCTGCAGTCAATGTTTGCCCATCCAAACAACATGTTGCAGCTATTCAAGGTTCCACTGGTGAAAAGTCTTTCAGACTTTTTTATCTTTTTCAGATACAGAAAGGTAGCAAGGAAAGCATGAAGCAATCCTCTTCTTGGTGCAGAAAGAGATGCTCTCATTTTTTTCTCAGGGGTTAAAGAGGAGTGATGAGTAAGTGCTAGCCATGCTCTTAGTACTTCATTACTTGATTAATATGAAATGTCAAGTATGTGGTATTGCTCACAAATAATTTTAAACATTAATGTGCATAGTTAAGTAGTTTTCTAGGTACAGTGCAAAAGCTTTAATCTATAATGCTAAATACATCAACAAACAAAAAAATTTATGAAAAAAAGGTGCACGAGACTAAGTCCTAAAGCTATGTATTTATGCCACATTATTGTGATGTGGCAATTTTATTTTCCAGAGTCCAGATAAAACTGTTACATTTAAGCCTTCATAATAAATGTTTACAAACACTTTGTTTGTCTGACATAAATTCACATTTGCATTTTGCAGGTTACTTAATATAAACGTAAAAATATTAAGATTAATGCTGCTGTGCCAAACAGACATTCTTGTGTTTACCAGAAACATCTGACTGTTTTTGTCTACATAAGTAAGGAACATCATCTAAAGAGAAGTCAGTCTCATCTAAAGCATCACTGCAGAAGAGTAATTCTGAACTTGCTGAACTAGCAATCCTGTGTGCAGATACTTGTGTTGACAGGGATTTAGTTTACAGCTATCAGTTTACAGCTGAAAAAGCTGTAAACTTTTTTTTGATCAGTTTACAGCTGAAAAAGCAGCCCCAAAACATTTGACAAAATGCCTACAAAGGTGCAAAGAGTAAGATAAGTTCACTAAAATTAGGGAATAGGATAAATCATACTTTAGGACTTGGTAAGGCAAATAAGGTAATCTGAACAGACAGGAGCACCTCTTTTCTGCAAATGACCACCCATATTAATATTGACCAAGTAATTTCTTCTGCATTGACTATGACTGAGATTGAATCATATGTTTATGAAAAGAAAACTGCACCAGTGTTAAGAAAGTGCTGGTAAGGCTTACAACCTTAACGAATTACCCATGCTGCAAGAATCAGCTCTGATACTAACTGAATTTCCATTTCATGAAGGCAAGGATCAGAAAAACTGCTTACAGACACAGATACAACTAAGGAGATACAAAATCTTTTTACTTTACAGTGAGAGGTCATCTTTAGATGCTACACCATGAACAAACAGAGGCAAACCTGCTTCTACTATAGTATGACTGTATTTCTCTCAACAGCCAGCCCTGAAAACCAAAATGCAGAAATCTAACTCAGAGCAACAGATTTGAAGTACAGGTGTCAAGCTTTTAATTGCTTAGCAGTTTTTCATTTGTTGGGTGGAGGGCAGGAATTAAGGCAAGAAGATTTTAATCATAGTTCAGGAATTGCATTTTCTGTTTTGCACTTCCAAATTTGGACAAAGCAGCAGCATTTTTAGCAGCTACTTCCTTAGCCTGAAGTCTGACCTAATCCCACCTAAGGTCTGTAACTTGACAAAAGAAAGAAATTACTGTAAAGCAATTAACATTGGAAGAGAAAGTTTTCACATTCCAGCTAGAAAATGAGAGACCAGAAAAAGAACACAGCAGATCAAACTCATGGTTTTACACAAGACACCCACAACATAGCCAGAAGTCACTTAGTGTAACACACTGTGACTATGTGACCATCTTTTTCAAGGTAATTATGAAGCACTGGAACAGGTTGGTGGAGTCATCATCCCTGGAGGCATTTTAAAAGACTTGAAAGACTTAGGTGCCTAGGGACACAGTTTAGTGGTGGACTTGGCAGTGCTTGGTTAAATGGTTGGACTCAATGATTTTAAAGGTCTTTTTCAAACTAAACAATTCCATTATTTAAATGTAAAATTAATAGTGGAGTTTTCCCACCACAGCTTAATGACTGGGAGGGGAAAGGCAATGGACTTCAAAACCCAAACACAAAGGCACAGTTGTGCTTTCCTCTTCCTAAGCCAGTATCTTGTTTGAAGTGAATGCATCTTCATTTCAGATCTGCAAACAAAAGGCACCATACAGCATACAGGACATACAGTGAGATTTCAGCTCACATACATCAACAGTGCACACACAGATGCTGGTAAGGTCAATCTCATCATATACAGCCATGGGATCCTAGATCTACTTTGGATCTATCTTCAATTCTGGATGTATGTAGAAACCAGTTTTGTTTTCTTTTTCAGTTTCCAAGAATTAATTTCCTCAATCGTTAGCTACCTGATCACATGCAAAAGCCAGTAATTAAACTCAGTCATCAAGAAGTTAAGTCTTCAGTGTTAGCACAAGAATCCAAATTTTTAATCTTTTTCTGCTTCTGAACTACCAAGGAAATCCAATTACCTTGAAAATTTAACCTATTGAATACTCCTTTGACAGTGAGTGCACTACTTTCAATCACAATTTTTTGTCTTGATTAAAACTAGAATTATATTCAGAGCCTATGCAAAATACTTTTTCACATTTAATAATTACTTAACCAATTTTGTGTCTTTGGACTTAAGTTTTGAAATGCCTGATATTTAACAAGCACATAATCTGGGGAGGAAAGCTTCCTTTACATTTCACTAAAGAAAATACATTCCAAATTCAATTCTGCATTCTGCATCTGTACCACAAACCTAATGTAAGCATATTTAGACACCAATAAAAATGTTACAGTGCAACAGTTCCTCACTGTATCATGATACTAATGAATAACACATTATCATCAGTGGAGAAAAAAGAAATTACTTTTTTCCTTGAGAGATTTTAGCAATGATTTCTCACAAAGTGATTTTATATTAATTATCATATGATAGAATATCAAACTTTTGCCTGTATGGATCCCCTCAGTTACTCTCTTAAATCAAGGATGTTTGTTACTTAGCCGTTTGAAACTTTTGCTTCCAGTTCCTTGAGTGAAACTACATAGAAAAGTAAGTTTTAAACCATTTTGGGTTTATTGAGCAAATACCATTCAAGTCAAAAGACCGTGTAATATCATATTCAAGGTCTCAGCATTTATTTTCTGTACTTACTAAAATAACATTATTATTTGAAACATTTAGATGTCATAGAGAGTGACTTTTATTTGAAAAGAAACAAAAATAGTATCTTAAGATACCCAAGTTTAAAGGTAACTTCACATGCTATTATACTGGTGTCCCACAATCTTTGAGTTGCTTCCCAATTTAATGTAAAGAAAATAACTGGAATTAATAATAATTAAAAATAATTCAGGTTTGCGTCTTAAAAATTTTCAGGGATGTGTTCATTTTCAAGAGTTGTTTGTGAACTAACTGAAGTGGCAGTAATATTATCATAATGCAACTAAACCAAATGAAGGTATCTTACATTTGCCTAATTAAGAGTAAGAGATAATCTCAACATTCAGTTTAAGCCTAAATCATACGGTGCTATCCAAATGAGTCTCCCCTTCTTCTGCCTTTGACTGAGTCCTTTAAAAGAAACATTTGGCCTCAGATTTTAACAAGAACAGCTAAATCGTCACAGTCAACTCGATACTTCACTTTTCAGAAAGAAATTCCCATACCCTCTCTTCCACTTCCCTCCAGTGGGATCTTCACAAGGAATGACACTAGGTACCCAAAAATGCTGCTGTTCCCCTTCCTCTGCTCCCCAAACTCTACTCGCCATGTTTGCTGATAAGTCATTTGTTCATAACCTTCTTGTTAAGAAGACTTAAACTCTGAGCTGCCATCCCTCCAGGGCTGGAAGCTAGGGAACAGTGAAGTGGGGAAAGGCTTTTGCCACCCACAACTATGAAGCTTTACTGGACTGACCACTGGAGCTTAAACTTTAACTGATAAATTTACCTTCCTGAGTAAGGCACCAATATACAGGTAGGGAAAGACCACAAAGGTTATATAACAAGACAGAATACTGGAATTAAGGAAAAGCATCTCTCCTCTACCTCGATGTCCTTAGGCAGCTTACTGTAAAAGCCTAAGTCCTCTCCAATTATCTAAAGGAACACTTATAAGGATAAATGTTGCTTAATTTTAGAGACCTCATGATGGATGGGCAAAGAACCAAAATGTAACATGTTCAGGTAATATGTAAAAATAATCAATTTTCTCTCTTGAAAGAGGTAATGTTTTCCAAACTAGCTTGTATTCACAGAACTCTAAAAGCAGGCATCCACATTCTGCATGAAACAGTGCTGTTGCTGATGCTTAAACTCTTGTTAAATCTCTCCCATTTTATAGCTAATCACATTTTTATAGCAGGCATGAAGCACTCTACAAGGCCCTTGCTGAGCTGTTCTTGTAAATCAAAACCTTATTCCATCTTTCTGCTTGCTGGCAGCAGAGCAAGGTTACTTTTACCATTTATGGTTATAAAACACATCCAACTTTTTCCCCCCTTCACTTGCTGCCTTTTTTCCACTATTCTTTCCTTCTCTGTCTCACTCCAAGAAAGATATTCCAACTTTAGCTAAACAACTTCAGAACTCATCTATAACCTTTTTCTTGTCTCCCAGTACACTTACAACCTCATGAAAACATCTAATGAGAAGACAGTGAAACATTAGTACAGTATTTAGGTCAAGAGCCTCCTTCCGACCTCAAGTCCCATGAAACAAACAAAAACCACACAAGAACAGCAGGAGCTCAGAAGCTCTTTATGATAAGTTATCACTACGTGGTCCATACGTATATCAGCTCACAAAACAAGGCCCAGATGAGACTGGGGGTGCTCAGAATGATACTTTAACAGTCTGATAGAAACAGTCAGTTCAAGAACTGAGAGCAAGAAGAATGAAGAAATACAATTAAATTTTACTATTTGACCCACCTATAAGCAGCCACCACATTCAGCAAAAAAGCAACATTAAGAACGAGAGAAAAAAATTCCTAGATTTAGATACACTGTCCAACTACATCCACCCCTCCTGGCACATAGGGTATTAAACTGAAACAGCCTTTATTTATGATGACCACAGACTGAAACACCAGATTCAGTTTCTTGTCAGGTCTGGTTCCATTTTTCCCCCCTCCAACTTGGAGCCAGAGCATCCTCCAACAGAAACAGGACACTCTCTGCCCTTTCACACGCTTCCGCAGGGCACATTATCAACACAGCTCTGTAAGAAGCTATATTGCATGGAAGAACAAGGATGTACACTGGAAACTCCTGAATTTTCAGCTAGAAAGGACTCCAGTCCACACTGCATGTGGGAGCAGTCAGCACACATGAAAATCATTACAGGGATGTTGTTACAGGAGAACACATGTCCAGTTACAAAAGCAAAGCAACTCTGCTGCTTCGAAATTAAGTTTTTCCAATGGACATGAAATCTACAGTGCTTCAGAAAGATATAGATATGTTTATGACTAAATGAGATTTATGTGAACATCAAGAACAGCCACCGTTTGGTCTCAGATCACTCTTTAAGAGTGTCAGCCTATTGTTTAAAATTTGATGTTCAAAAGAAATTTAAGCATAGCACATTCTCACATATAATTCCTACAGTCATCTTAGCCAGAGATTTGCTGCCACAGAGAAATCAGAACTGAAAAATTACTGACCTTTAAACTTAACACTTCCTGAATCTTAGAGATGAAATGAACAAACTACAGAAATGGTGATGTGCATGTGTACAGAAAAAGGCTTCCTAAGGAGATTATTCCCACATTAACTGGGTGGCTCATGACAAGCTGGTTTGTGAACCCACATCACTCCATTCTTTTTGTTCTATTCTGCCTCAAGAAGAAATCTGCAAGCAATCAGTAAAAATGATGCAACTACCTGCTTATCAAGGGGGTTTGGCTCTTCTGATTTCTGGAAGTATGCCTTAAATAATGCTGTTCACTTAAAAGATGTTTGATTTTGTGCATAATTTATAGTACATATTCTATGCAGATGTGAGCATAAACTGTTGTTACAATTTTCCACCTGGATATTCACAGTGACTGTACTGATTAATGGCTCCGTAACGATTACATCATTCGTGACTTCACCCCTCTTAGTTAAGCATATTTCATGAACAATGGAACAGAAGGTAATCAAAGGAAATCAGTTTTCAAGATCCTAAGTTTTTGACACACAGACCACCTGCATGAGGTGCTCAAAATATCTTTGCATCCTGAACTCAAGGGCAGGATGAGGCAACGGAAGCGTTTGGAGTAAGAGCTGGGTGCTGGACACTGGGAAAATGGAAGCACATAACGAGAGAAAGGGAGGGAGAGGAGCCATGCAAAACCTTGCACTGCCTGCACAAGTTGCCTCCCATTTCCCTGAGCCCAGCTGGACAAGGCACCAAGAAGTGAAGCCTCCTTTCACCCAGAGAGGGAGTCCCTGGGGAAGAGCTGCAAAGAACAATGCCTGTGAAGGCACCTTCATGATTGTATTCTCTTTTTCATTATTTTCTTGCAGAACTTAACACTACTACTAAAACAAAAGTCACTTCAACCATCTCCTTCTTGTTTATTGGCTGTCCCACACAGAGGCCCTCACAGATGCTACCTTTACCTTCCTCCCAGGGACAAAAGGTAGAACATCCACTGAATCACAAGAACTCTAGAAATCAGGTTGCCTGCAAGTACTTTGTGATAAGAAACTTCAACAGCACCATCCTCTCTCATACTTAACATAATTAACTACAGATGAATGCCTTTGAGAGCTCATCAACAAAGGTAGAGAAGGAACTTGCTATAACCTTTCAGCTCCATAGTTCCCCTATCCCAAATCAAACATGGGTTGTTTATTCTTCAAAAACAAAGGTCAGATTACAATTTCATGGTAAGATGAATAAATATCTGGAGTAACACTATTAAGTCAATGGAGATCCCCTGGATTTGCACAAAAAATCTGTCTCATTGTATTCCAAATTGCTAAAAATGTGGTTGACATCATAACACAGTAGCTGAAAGATTTGAAGAAAACTACTTGCATGCATTTTTCTGTGCAAAAAGAGCAGAAGGTTAGATTCAAATCCTACTGTCAACATAGCAAGGGTCAACATTAATATTTTCTTCTTATGTAACGAATTGTCAGATCTCAGCTACGCTGCTGTCCTATTATCTCCTGGGAGGAAGGATAAATTCGTTAATATAGTTCTTTCCAAAAAAACCCTTCAAAAGCAGAAACATCTGGTATGTTCATTAGTCACTCTTTGGCCTGAGTTCAGTAGTAAGGCAAACTACAAACCTCATTCCCTTTCTCCTACCTAGAGAGGTCACAGTAAATGGGAGCCTAGGTTTACAGAAATCATTGCTAACTGGAAGGAAGATGGCTGTGAAGCTTACAGATACACTTTGTCTCCTGTTCTCAGCAGCAAAAAAATGCATTCACATACACTATCATCTAATGGCCATAGGAAGACATATGATTTACAGGAGACACAGAGATTCAGGTAGTCAAAATATTTTTAGATGTGGCATTAAAGAAACCCAGAATATATATATATATACATATTTAAATTTAAAGTATGCTAAGAGTTAGCTCAAAAATCTAAGCCTATAGCCACATGAAAACTGGAAAGAGTTACAGAAATTAAGCAGTGTAAATTAGTCTGAAACAAAGCCAGGAGCTGAATGCAGATACCAGAAGTTTGGGTTTAACTCTTCTGGTCAGTTGCCTGTGCAACTGGACTGAGCAATATTGGAACCACACCCTTGTTTTTACATTTAAGAACATAAGATGTATGATCAACCCTTATTTGAGCCTGTTGGAGTTGGAAAATAAACTTCAGAGCCTTATCAGTCTTTCTCCCAGGCTGGACCATACTAAACAGCAAGACAAGACAAAATACTGGTTTTTAACTCATCATTCAAGAGAGAGAAGTAAAAATAACATTCATGAGGCCCACTGTCCAAAGAGAGCTGTATGATGAGATTATTAATGGGATAGTTTAATCATAGCAAAATCTACAATAGGAGTTGCTGTTGTGATGCTCATTACTCTTATACCAGGGGTCTAGACATCCCCTGCCAAAGTCCCTTAAACTGTGGAACATCTTTCTGCATGCACATAATGTGTTTTCACACCTGATTTCAGGTAAAACTTATGATTAAACATAGGAAACATATGGTAAAACTTATGGTTAAACACAGGACACCCAACAATGTCATAATTCCACAGCTCTTAGGTCATCACTTCACCTCCAACAACCCTTCGGCAGCTGAAGAGTTTTTACATGCAACCTGTCCCAAAGCTGCCTTGACACGTCAGAAAGGCAGGGAAATGCCACTCTATCCAAAATATGCTGTGAGCACTACATCTGAAATATTGGTACCACAATTAGGGTGACCACAGGAAATAAACAGTAAGACTTTGAATAAGTATTGCCTGGTCTTAATAACAACTGAGACAGAAAAGGTCCAAAAAGCAGATTTTTTTACAATTTATAAACATGACAAAGGCAAGCTAAAGTTGTACAGACTTTCCTATTTATATAATTCTTGGGTTCAAACTACGACTACTGTTTCAACTTAGGTCATATACCACTTTTAAGTTATTTGAAAGAAATTTAATCTAAAAAAATTTTTTAAACTATGGTCTTGCATTGAAACCTCTTTGTTTCAACAGTTACTGGCCACCTTCTGATCCACTACACACTCCTCTGCTATTCAAGCAAGCAGAAAATTAAAAAACAGCAGTGGAGGGAGCAGACAGGAATGAGGGGTTACCACTGGGTTTCATAGTCATTTACAAACAGAAGGCACCAGCCATGTGCCCAGGAGATCTCCTACCCTGTCCCACTCTTCCTGACCAAACAAGGTTTTTCACCACTCAGACTTTTATCTTCCCCTTTCAGATAGCTGTCAGGCTTCCTTTTCATTCTTACAGATGGCTGTTAAGAACAAACACTTCCTCATCCAGTGTCTGCTTTTAACTTTTAAACATTTGGAGGTTTGGGATGTCAATGTGGAAAGGGTGGGATTTTTGGGTTGGTTTTTTTCCTTCTTCACAGGTTGTTCATCCTTGCTTGCTAATATTCTCCACTTCCTCAGTCCAAACTACAGCATCTGTGCAAGCAGTAGAGGGATGACACTTAGAAAACCAGGAAGCAGTTTCTTGATCAGCTCTAGTACTCCTGAAAATGATCTTAGGTTGTGCTCATGGTGGCACTGAAGGTTTTGACACAGATGAGCTGAATGTTCCAGGGTTTACAACTCAACATAATTTGGATCAAGTAAGTGTATAGGATTCTGACAAAAAATAGCCTAACTCAAGCCAGGGACTCTGTATTCCACAGCTAGAGAAATAAACAATACGACTTCTGTAAAAATTATAGTGTAACTACAAAATAATTTTCTCAATCTCCACAAACGTAGTTGATATGCTGCAATGAAAAAGGCTGAAAACAGTTACATATCAATGGCACATGCTACAGACACACCAAGAAGTGATGCAGTTAAACCTCTGTGATCCTTTGCTACAGGTATTGTGCAGGTTATCTTTATGGCTGAGCAGCTTCAACACACACATTTAAGAGCACTGCTTCAGACTCTAAGAAACTCATCTGTTCCTCTAAAAAGGTCTAAAATTATATTTTATACTATTATAAGAACACCACGTATTTAAGGAGAGGCGGAGGGGGAGAGTGGGATGAACAGCACAATCTCTTTTTACACCTGAATTATTTCAAAAATACTTAGCTTTTTCCATATGGAAATGAAGTTTAATTTCATCTCATTACTTTTTAATATCTAGCCTCTTCTTGGTTTCTAGGCAGCCCTAGCAATTTCAAAACTAGATAACAGCTATACTTTTTCAGGCAGTAATCTCAATAAAATTGTTAAATAATTCTCTAGACTGAAAAATGGAAGGATATCTCCTTATGGTTTTCATGATCTCTTTTTTCTTTTTTTTTTTTCCTTATCTCTTTTTTCTCTTTACAAAATAAGCTTGTTCTGTTTACCTTCAGGGATCTTTAATATTTACTATGCATAATCTGCATTACTGACCAATTCCACTTTCAGGAAATAAAATTTTCAGCTTTTGTTGTTGCTGTTTGCTTTTATTCTTCCTGACAAACACCCTGTTACTTGCCTATAGCACCAATGTGAAAAGGGAGAAACCATATCTGGAAAATACCCTAAGCCTACAGTCTCAGTAGTTCACTGAGAAAACAGATGTTTAGAAAATGTCATTCAGCATCTAGAATTTGGAAGTTAATTCTAACTCTATCAAACTTCACAGTGAGGCTAACATGCAGAATCATACACTATTTTAGTCAGAGCCTACAAACTATGATAGAGCAACTAAGCTCTATCATAATAACATTTTATTAACTGAGGTGGAGACTCTAACAGGGCACATCTATAGCAAATAGTGATCCCTTTTATATACAGATATTTGCTCTAGCAAAATAGTTTATTCATTTACTATGGATCACACTTTCAAAAAAATTCCTGAACAAGTTTCATATGCTTCACCTCCTTCCCACGTACAGGAGAACACCTAAGCTCTGTTTTATCTCACATGTTCCTACAAAGGGTATTCCACATGTTTCCCCATGTGCCCTTTTGCTAGATTTCCCTATCATTTTAATGCCTGTAAAAGTTGACCCTACAACAGAACAGGTAGATTAAAAGAAGGTTTCCTGAAGACACTTTACAAAACCTCATGGACATTTCAAAAATCTGCCTTGGCAATTGCATAGTCAGAGATGCTTTTCCAGACTGTGCAGCAATTAAAATCCTGGTTTTCTTTAGGCTACTGATCTCCAAAGGGAAAAATCCAGTATTTTGTAGTAAAACTGGAAAGATTTTATCTTTCGCATCAGCAAGCAGAGTATTGCTCTGTGTGAATACACTCAATTCCTAAATGACAATCCATTTCCAATTTACAGATTAAAACCAGCACTAGGAAAAATACTCATTTGTGGACAAGTCCAACATGAGAGCAGACAAGGGATAGAGTCTGCAAAGGTCATAAAAAGTCCCTTTTTATTTTTAGTTCTTCTATTTCACATCAGTGTTAGCTGTTAGTTACAAGTGTAAGTAGAAGACTTAAGAATAGTC
The DNA here is from genome assembly GCA_013397555.1 of Urocynchramus pylzowi. NCBI lineage: Eukaryota > Metazoa > Chordata > Aves > Passeriformes > Fringillidae > Urocynchramus > Urocynchramus pylzowi. The sequence continues at coordinate 2,043,807 of VZRH01002888.1, forward strand.
CTACACATATCTAGGCCAATCTTTGTTTCCTTCATGACTCAGCAGAAGCACCAGAACTTAGCACAGGCTAGTTCAATGCTCATAGTAAAATTTAATCTATTATTAAAATCTAATTCTCTCATCTGCACCAAACACAGACAAGATCTTAATCCTTTCTCTTTGCAGTAATTTTATTCTAAATTCCAAGACACACTTACATCCTCTTCCAACCTTATACTACGAAAGAAAGATATTTCAGTCATTTCCTTTACAGGTCAGGTTTTCTGAACAGAGGTTCAACCTTGTATTGCCTTGAAATTACTCAAATCATTACACTTGTAATGAAATACATTCATAAACCCTCAGAACAGCTACCAATATGCTTCTTAAAGGTAAACACAACTTAAAATGCACAATACTTGAAATTCGATCTAGCGAGGAGCTCATATATTGTACTTTAACGCTTTGCAAACTAAAGGAAGGCATTTGAAACGCCAATGTGAAAGAATTCTGAAATAACTTCATTTATATGAAGTTGCCTTTGTAAGACCCTCTAGTACTTTTTGCCACCTCTATACAAAACAGCAGCTTTTACTTCAAATACCACAAGATTCATGGCGTCAGCCAGGATGGCTGGACCGAGCTGGGTCCCTTCTTGCTTACCAGGTTGACTGAAATGTCACCTAAGTGCTGCAGGACACAGACTTCAGGGATTACAAAGGCACTTGCCTCTTGTGATAGCCAACAGACCACATACATCTGAGAACGGAAATACCTTTAGAAAGCCCCATGGTGTTAGAAAGTGCAGCACCAGACAAACGAAGCTATTTCGCTCAAGTTTGTTTTGGCAGGTTTTCAGCTCTCCAGTCTATCCTTGCCTTGTATTCACACACAGGACTTGGAACAATTCCATTTATCAAGTCTACCTAGGTGGAGCATTAAGTTGGCCTCTAAAATAAGACAGGGACGAAAGGGAAAAGTAATGGAATTCAATACTGTTAACAATTTTCTCACTACAGCTTTATGTAGGCAGGACAAAAAATGTAAGGTAGACGGGGCAGAAAAAAATCACGTAAAATCTGAAGATACAAAAAACTACTTTTCAAGCCATGCTACATGGCATAAGGCAATGTTAGCCAAATATGAAAACCTACTCTTGTAAAAAATGTCATCATAATATCTCAGAATAATTTTCAATTAAGCTAGAAAAGGGATATATACTTATTTCCACAGTCTAAATCAGACAGTTGTTAGTGCTTCATGTAAGACTGACGTGCTTCCGGTTATGCACATTATATTTTTATATATTAATAAAATGGCTATAATTACATACATATCATATATCCAGCATACATCTGCTAATGGAAATATGAAATTGCTCTGTGTTTCAAGTAAAAGCCACACTTCACTTTACACCATCCTTCAAGGGAAACTATGTTTTCACAATACTGACACTCGCATTAGATACTACCAGGAAAGAGTTACTAAATATGTACACTTGGGCACCTCTTCACATAAGAAAAGCTTCCCAAATGCTGAACTTCTACAGCAGCTTTAAGAAAAATGTAAAAGTTTTGGCTAGCCACTATCATGCATTGAACTTGAATAATGAAAGCAACATCCTTACTCTGTTTTGGAATTTAACTTGGACAAAATTCAGCTTCCATTTTATTCTCAGGTGTTTCAGTAAACCACAACCAAGTTATGATCAGTTTTAATTAAGTTAATGGATTATGAAAAATAACTACCTAAAATCACACAAATCCTTTTTACTAGGGCCTACATTTGGCTTGTAAAATCCAGTTTAGTTTGGCAGACACTTATACCTACCAAATGGTAAAAGCAAGAATAAAAAAGCAATGAAAAAACATTGCCACTGGAATGACAGCTAATATCTTAAAAACTGTCTCCACTAATATGTCTTGCAATCATTTCAATGGTGTAATTTACCAAATTTTAAGGAAGAAATTGTATTCTTACGATCATGAAATTCCCAAAGCAACTTTGTTGAGCATTTTTAAGTACTACTGCTAGACACATGCCATCCTTCCTGATGTATTTTCTGTGTGTTTCATAGCTATCAAATATAGCATAGGCTGTAAGTCAGACTTATGCCCCAAGCTTTGGAAGACTAATACAATTTAAATCAGAGCCTCAACTTGATTTAGAGTATCAAACTGATGTATACTTGTTTACTCAAATTTTAAATAAGTTTTTTTACATGTAGAACGAAACAAAGTATAGACAAATGATTAATTAATAACACAATTTAACATATACCGTTTAAATAAACAACGACAACAAAAAAGTCACCATTTTACATCTTGTTACAGTTTGCTTTCATGGCAGGCAGCCATCCTGCATCATTCGTGGGTGAGGAAATGGACTGAAATGACAAATGACAGGAGTAGTTTCTAAGAGTTGCAAGTTCCTTGATTCTCCCCAGAACAGGGCCTTTTTTCAGGGGAGATGTCATTACATCAGAAGTTTCTACTTGAGGGTTCAGAACTTCTACTATCAATATTAAAAAAAAAAAAAAAAAAACAAAACAAAACAAAACCTATTATCAGCAAGCTTAAGTTCATGACTGCACTCTGTACTTCATGGAAAAGTTTCAAGATCTGCAGATCAACGAGTTGACATTCACAGTACATTACTTCAGCTCTGTTAACCACTTTGGCAAGGAGTCAGTCCTTGTACAGTCATCAAGAAGAACAGAAAATAATTCTTACCCTTTCCCTTCTAGGTCCATACTGTGTGCTTGATTAATGACTGACAGGTTTCTCCAGTAACACAAATTGACATATTTAGCAGGGAAGCCATGGAAAATTGTTTGCCTATCAGCAGAAATTATACATAGGATTTGTACAAAGATTAAGCTCACAAAAGATGGGACAGATAATTTGCAGCAAGACAACACACCAGTAACTTCCCACCCACCACACGAGGTCTTCTGTAAAAAGCTTTATAACTCCAAAAGGCTCATCTTGGACAACAGGGAGTAAGTAGTGGCTAAGTCTCAGTAACAGATAGCATTGCAAGACTGCAAGCAGATGCTCTTCCCTGTGTTAGCAGGATAAAAAGAGCACATTTTCAACACCTGAACTTGTCTACTTCTGGTGTAGTCAAAGTTTTTCACCCAGAACAAGTCAAGATTAAGCTACTCAGTTACAGCTTTACTTCTCAAAACAATTTAAAAAGAGATTTAAATTACCAAGACAAAAGTTTAATTGCTCCTAATAATTTAAAAGCTTCAGAGCAAGCAGAAGGTAGATCAAGATGATCACTGATGGCGTCCTATATTAGATTTATGATGCTGAAGCCCTTTTATGCCTATAGGAAAAACAGACAAGATTTTTATTTCCTTCTTCCTGTGCACAATATTTGGTGAAGAATAGTTATGATTGTTACTCCAGCAATCAAGCCTATTTTTCTGCTTGTGCAAGTAGATTAATTTATGACTACCACTGCTCACTGAGGAATTTCTTTCTAAATAACTGTACAATATGGGATGTAATTTCATTTCAGCTGAGGCTACCAAAATACAAAGGCTACAGCTCCAGGAAAAAAAAAAAAAAAAAAAAAAAAAAAAAAAAAAAAAAAAAAAAAAAAAAAAAAAAACCCAAAAGGAAAAACCAAAAACTGGAAAAAGAAAAAAAAACCCACCACTTTTTTTTTTTTTTAATAAAAAAAATNAAAACAAACAAAAAGAAAAGCCCAAATGGAAAATCCAAAAGCTGGAAAAGGAAAAAAAAACCCACCACTTTTTTTTTTTTTAATGAAATAGCATTCAAGTCTACTTTGCAGTTGCACAAAGTTCTGCCAAGCAATTCCATTTCATTTTCATGTCCTGCAGGTAGTACTCCTTTCATCCATGTTTTCCATTTGAAAAAGGACTAGGTATAGCCAATAGGCTTTCGAGAAAGCCATCAGCCACTACTTTACACCTCCAACCCTCACATCATCTGAGAGAACTGGCATCAAATCCTTCAAGATTACTGATGACTTCTCCTGCTGGCCAGCTGAAACCCAGCAGTGCAACAGAACTGAGCATTGTCCTAAACCAGGCCTCTCAGCCGAGGTCAACAGACAGTAGCTCTCCAAACCCAACCTTCACACTGTCCAAAGCTGAAGACTCCAGAGCTCTGCTTGGTCTCAGCAAAGAAGTTTTGACTACATTAAATGAAGCACATGCACAACTAAGAGGGCTCCAGAGAAATTAGTGACTCGTTTGCCTTTAGTCCTATGAAAGCAAACTGCCATGAATGCCCTATGGTTCTACAGTCAACCATGGTTTACCAAAGCCATTTGTCAAGCTATCAGGAAAAAAATGAAGGTCTTCACACTAAGCAACTCCAGCCCAAACAAGCGATGCAACAGAACAGGGCTGTGAATACCAAGTGGCTTCTGCCTCCCACATGACCAACAGTCCCTCTCAACCCCAACATGTAAACCTTAGTGCAGCCATACTTTATACATCCTTGGAGAGGATTAATTTAATTTTGATTTCCTCTCTGTGTTTGCTTTGGAAGTTTGCAGCTTGAGCAATATATATACGACCAAAGTTTGGCAGCAAGAAGCCCGTAACTATGATGTATATCATTTCAGCCTGGCGAGCATATTCAGAAAAATAAGCTGGCAGTGAGGACAGCTTCATCTCACATTCAGAAATAGTGTAGGAATAAGGAAAGGCAAGACACTTCCAGGAGGTAAATTTAAGATGGATGGAGTCTGATATCATCCATGTGACTGAGGGTACACCGTTCTCAGCAGAACAGGCTTTGATCATGACAGAGGAGGTGGCAGACATACAGATCTTTAAAGACCTTTCCATCATCCAACAGGTTTCTAGTGTGTTGGTTACTGGTACCTTCCAAAGCTTACCAGAGCAGTGGTGAAACCAGGGCTGTGCAAAGAGGTATTATTGCCACAGGATAGCACACAGAAAACTAAGAGTTTTGCTGGTCCAGCTTGCATGTTTGAGCATAATGCTAGATTGATGAAAACAGTAAGTATTTTCTATAATACTTTCCAATGAGAGGAATAGTAATGAACTCTGAACCATACCATTTCCAATTTAAACATCAGTTAAACATTACAAATTTCAGTCTCAACTTTTATTCCAACAGCTGTTCATCACAAAAGTTAAAAGTGTGTATAAGGTGCTATTCTAGATACGTAATATTCTATTCAATGTAATCATAAAATCATGCTTTTATGATAATACCTCCCAACCTATAACACATTCTGTGCACAATAGAAAACAGCTTCTGCTGCATTCCAACTAAATACAAGGATTTTCTTTTTAGCTTATTCATGCTGTTTCTATATAGCTGAAATGCATTTGCTCAGCTGAGTTCTCTGCTACCTCCCTGCAGTCATAAGCTCCAATTTATGAGTGAAGAAGTCATTATTGCCTGGAGCAAAAGAACCCATCCATCCTGACAGAAACCTTGTTTCAAGGATTTTCTAGCACATAAGGGTTCTTCACTGTGTACAAACTCAAAATTATCCAACATCACAACCTATTACTGTTTCAACAGTCTTGTAGCATTTAGATTTCTATGCACCTAGAATTGATAGGGTTCCTTTTATTAGATCTCTTTGAGTCTGTCCAGATTATGTTGTTGCTTCCACCAGAAGCTTTCTGTAAAGAGACACAAGTGCTGGAATGCAATGGCCTACCTTTTCCCTAATGTCTTGTTATCACTGCTTAGCAGTATGTTATCCTTACAGATGAAACCTAAACCTACCTTTTTAATATTATACACCATAGAAGCTTTATTTTCAACTTTGGCTTTACTACCTTTGCGGTCTTTTAATATCACTGTTCCCTTTTCCCAATCTAAATTCAGGGCCTTTAGTTTGAGCAGTCCCTTCCCTCCCCAAAATTCAGTTTTGTGTTTCTGTGATAGGGAACCAAAATTACTTGTTTGGCAGAAATTGCAAAAAAAATTAAAGCATAGTCCATTCAGACTCAGTCACAAGCTTAATGCCAGAGCTGAATATGACTGTTCTATTAAAACTAAAAAATTAGACAGATGAATAGGAGTTATCAGGTTTAACTCCACAGTCAAGAGTTCACAAAAGAAAAGGGGGAAAAAAAAAGGGGGGGGGGGCGATAAAACCTGTTAAAAGTCAGTTTCCTACACAGTATTTCACTCAGGCCCCAGAGTCAACATGCAATGTTCAAATACCAGGAATAAGACCATGTATTTCAACACCTATATATAAGCTTTTATTTTCTTTTAAGCCTTTGCCATCAAGTGATTCATGGTTTGAATATGGCTATCTGAAGATTACCATAATGTAGTAAGATGTGTAAGACAACATCATTTACAAGATGCTGCAACATAGTTAAACACCTGGTTTTCCCTGGCCTCCTTCTGTCAGCCTACAATTCTTTCCTCGAGGAAAAGGAGAAAATCATGATTTTTCAACTACTTCCAGATGTTAAATGGCAATGGCTCTGACCAGGATACCTGAAGCTTCAAAAGCTCTAGCTAACTTGTACATCCACATCAAGCAGAATCACATCAAGTGCATCTGGCATGGCAAGGCATCCAGTCACACTTCCAGAGCTCTGCACAGGATGCCCTGACAAACTGAGGACAGGAGTGTCCTTCATTTGGACCAAATTAACACAGACATGATGGACAAACGAGGACTCTAAGCCAGGATGTCAATGAAACAGCACAGGAGCCTAAATGCTTCCAAGTCCAGTAGAAGACCTAATTCTGAGCTGAACACACCATTACCAGACCACAAAGCTTGACCACAAAACTGGGTCAGAATTTAAAAGAGCACAGTCCAAGGAGAAGCAAATTTTTTCCACTGATATTTGAACCACATTAGTATTAAAAAATACTCAAAATCAGAACAAAATTGATGTTACTTGTTTAATTTTTAAGAAGCAACCAAGGCAACAAAACCTTTCCAGCTTTTGAGTAAACATGCACACACCACAAACTACTGCAGTACAGTGTTAATGAGGTGAGGACTGACAATGTGCTCGTGGTTTAGCATCCTCCCATGCCAAATTTCTTGAAAATTCCAATACACACACAGATGGGAAGAGTTGAAGCTCATCCAAATCTTGAATTTAATTTCTTGGACACTATTAAATGAAACAAACAGAAATAAATAACCCTCCAACACATAAATAGCACCCTAGCACCTAAAATACACGCATTTTTCTTGAAACAGAGAAATGTGTCAAGACATACATGGAGACCAGGATCATTGACAGCCATGCATTTCATACCAAAGGTGATCTTGTTCTCAGGTTAAAAGGAGCTGACAAACATGGCTCAGATTTTTCACTTAAGTTTTAGCTATTTTCTTTTCATAGAGGCTTTGTGTAATGATTGATCACTAGTTTATCTCAGTATTCCAGTGTGAGTCTTTTTCAGAACAGATCAAGCTGATGAGCAACTTCTTGATGTCAACTATTTTTTAGAACCACACTCCCAATCCCAAGATAAATATAATTAAGTTTTACATAGAGTTTATGATTAATCTTTCGGATTAAGGAAGTCTATCTGGTTACACAAGTAGCATCAGATTCCAAAGAGTCACTGTGATTACATTTGCTGTTAACTAAACCATCTACTACAAAATGCTTGTTTCTCTGGCATGCACTGGCTAACCATTCAAGAAAAAGGTCACAATTTCCACAAAGGGGCCCAAAGAAAACATTTTGTTTTTTCTGCAGTATCTGAGCCTGCTAACTTTATAATATATGATATTGAGCAATATACAGTAGAATACAAAGGTTTGGTCACTAATACTTTTAACCATATTCTTCTTTTTTTAAATAATTTTGCAGATACTGCTTTTCAGTTTCTTTTACCTAGTTTTAGTCTTTGCAGTTCCAGCTACATTCCTTTTTTTTCCTATTAGGCAGGTTAAGTTTTTGTTTAGTTAGGGTTTTATTATTCTTCCTTCAAAAACAGTACAAGGGTACAGAATATCACATATTTAAACATGGTTGCTTCAATTTACAATCAGGAAACGTTCAACAGTAAAAATCCACGGCATATTGTCCTTCCACACTTATCTTATTTCCAAGATACATGAGAAAAGATCTTACTCTCAGACAAGGACATACAAGGAGTTGACCTAATATTTCATGTTCTGATTTCTGTGTAATTTGTGGGTTTGAAATTTAAGCAATTACAGTTCTGAGTTAAAGCACAAATGAAGGATAATAATAAATTACTCTAACAGTCTGGGCATTAACTTGATATCAAATTCAAGAGGCTACCCCAGTCTTTGCTTTAGGGCCCTATTCATATCAGAACTGGAATAACCAGTAACAGAAATCAGGACATGAGATAAATTACATCAGTTCTGAGCCTTGTATCATTTGCCAGGTGTCTAACTGAAAATGGACATCTATCAATAATCATAACAGTTTCCCACAACCAAATCTCATGTTTGCTTCAGAATCTTTACAGTCTTCTCCTTATGAACCATATTTTAAAAACAACTAGTATCATTACAGCAACAAAAAAAACATTAGTAGGTGGGTTTATTTTGTGTGTGGTTTTTTGGGGTTTTTTTGCCATATACAAGCACATATTCTAAACAGATATAAATATATGTGAAAGCATTAACATATCAAGGTGAGAAGGTACCAATTCTCCTTCATTCCACATAGCTATTTAATATGATTGGTAAAACATGAACCCAGTGACTGAATGGCAGTGCTGCTATTTTGAATTGAATACACTTTCATTGGGAGTGACATTCTCTGCATAGTCCAGCAAACATTCATGTTTCACTAAATGCTATGGGATTAATTAGACAGTGGCAAAAGTGATCTTTATGAAACACTGATGTTAGAATAGATCATCTGATAGAGCAGATTTATCATTCATCTAATGCCTTTTCAGAAAAAAAGACAAAGAAATATTCCTTGATAGTTCTTTCTTTTCCAAAACCAAATTTATTAAGTGGTCTGCCAAATTAACTGCGCCAACTGACACCCACTGATGTCAGCTCTTTTTACTGGAACACAACAAAGCATAGTCAGAATATTGTGAATTTTAGCCAGGTCCAGAATAATCTCCCATTAAAACCAGGCACATCAGCTTCTTGATCAGCTTCACATGTTTTACATGGCAAAAGCTTTTAAAAGACAAACCCAAGGCTGGACAGAAAATCTATAACATAACTGAATCTGAGGTACAAGGGCATTAAAAGAAATTTGAGAAAGTTAAATCTACAGGAAGAGCAAAGGGAAAATAGACTCACAGCTAAAATCAGATTGAGCTTTAATTTTGCCTCCAATTACAAGAAGTTTCTAAAATCTTGTTTTTAAAGTGAAAAAAAGCAACAGTAAGAGAGCATTTTCAGAAAGCAAAGTTCAAGCTAATGGTTTATTCCAGTCCATAGTAAAGAAGGGTCAATAGTTTTCCAAGATGGAGCTCACAAAATACAGTCCAATTATAATTTTATCATTTAGACTACATGTGTGCCTTTTCTATAAGGAAAACTACCACACAAGTCTTTCCTAAACCAAGGTAAATGACTGCTTTGAACAGTGAACAGTTTCTGAACTTCTGGGTGCCACTAAGTTTTTATTGCTCAAATGGAAGCTCAAACTCTACCTGACAAGGCTTACAAATTTTTATCTTACAGGAGGTGGGAAATGTGAGTGTATCTAATAAGCAAAGAAATAATCAATGTTTACATATGCCTACATGGACATATAAATATTCATATTAAGCAAGCGTTACAGCTGGAAAAAAGTATTTGTTCCTACTGCCCACATCCTTGAAATTTCTTACTGTTTGTTTTTCAGAGATCCCCACACAGCATTATTTACCTACAATGAACAAGGTAAAAAACTTCCTACAAACAATGAATACCTCACAGTGCTGTAAAATTCCACTCTCTTTGATATACAGGATGGAAATGGGAGAACTATACAAGGTGTTAGGGAAAACTAAAAGCACTATAAACTAGATTAGGCACTGGTAAACCCCAAAACATAGTTATGACAACTGTGATAAAAATTTACAATGGAGATTTATGATGTATCCAAGTCATCATGCAAGCAGCATGCTGGATTACAGTCATCCAGTAAAGCCATCAAGCTTATTCCCACCCACACATTCACATGTCCAAGGCAGCACAAACATGCCACAAGTAGCTGACATGCCTGTGAAAAGTTTCCACACTTCACTTTGTGGGAGGGTAACTCAAACTAGATGATCTAAATTGACTACAGGATCTTGCAAACAAGCATTTATAATGCATGTCTAAAGAGACCCTGCCTGCCTTCTGGCAAATCTGTGTATACCCAAGGAGGACAGAGTAAGAAAGTAAAAACCTCCTAGCCCAGTACAGATGACAAGTAGCTATGGGCACAAAAAAAAAAAAAAAANAAAAAAAAATCTTTTTACTTTGAGGTTCAAGAGTTACAAACTCCCAAATCCATCATCACAGCTCAAGATGAAAACTATCCACAAATAGGAAAGAAGTATCACAATGGTCAGTTAGTGACCAGGCACACCACAAGTTCTATGTTCAGGTGTGGCTGATTGAGGCTAGAGGAACACATAAATGGCAAACCATCATATTCTATTCATGTTCACCACTTCTTCTTATACTTCCAGCCTAGTCTGATGTAATTGTCTAAACCAAAGATGATCCAGCAGTCAGAATTAACAGGAGCATAGGAATCATCACTGTCCACTCTTGAACTGCCATTTCCATCACCTGATCCCAGTACATACTACTCAAGGGAAATCTGGGAATGCTGGCAGCATCGAGGAGATGCCAACCTTGAAAAAGACACAGTAGCAGGAACTGTGGTACAACAGCCAGAAGAGAAATACAGAATGGCTCAGCAACTCCAAGCAGATATTTCTCAAGCATGCTGCTAGTTTTGGCACTGTTGGTAGTATCAGTCTTAAAAATTACACAGTCATTTGACAAACTGACATTAAAAGATAAGATATAGGAATGTAAGGCAGGATATTTTGTGCAATAAATTTAAACTACAGCATCTTAACAGGGATTGTGAAGTTACAGTCAAAAAATATGCTGTTCCAATTTTATTTCATTATTTCAATCAAGAACTAGAACTAATCTGAAGCAAGTTGCTCGTCTCAGTTCATAAATTCTGAAAAATTGATAAACCTGACATATTTAAATATGCATTATCAGGTTGTATATATTCTTCAAGAAGTCCTAGGAGACAGTGTAGCATTCAAGAAGGATGGGGTTTGACTAACAAATGCTGGGCGTTCCTCTTATCCTTTGAGATGACTTCACTTTTCAGAGAAGGAAACTACTTTAGACAGCTATCTTAGGCAATAACAGGACGAACAGTTAAGTGTCAGAACCTCCCTGTGATAACAGTATTCAAGTAGTTTGGTACAGTATTTTACCTAAAGAATTACATTTGGGATCTTCGTTTCCTTAAAATCAGATTTACAGGTAATTGAATAAACTGCAATCACTCCTACCAAGCATCAGACCTCACTTGGAAAAGTTAATGCCAGGTTTTTAAATTGGGATCATTTCTCTTTAACTGTACTGTAAGTGCATTTGCTCTGGTAGGTCTCACATTTCAGGCAGCAGATCAAATAAGACTGCAGTTTCATGTACCTTTCCAATTTGTTCTTGGTATTGTTTGGGCAAGTTTTAAACATTTGGCTACAGCATTTCAGAACAAATTAGCCAGAATAACGTAAGGTTTCGATTTGCAGGTTTAATCTTGCCAATGTCTCAGCTACTTTTGCCTTGTATTTGAACTCGAATTTAAATGCTGATTGTAATGGTATTGTTGTAATTAGCAGAACAGCTCTGCAGGAATACTGCCTATTAGATAGCAAAAGCGTATCAAGATGTGGTTAAGTACAAAAAACAGTGCTTAAGAGCAAGCTCTATATTACTTTGTACCTTCACACACTGCTTGAGGTGATCATATTTGTGTATGCATTCAGATATGTTGGCTAAAGGAATTTACATAGTGAGCTCTGTTTATTCGGCCAAACTGTTTATAGTTTTGGATTTATTAGCTGTCACACCTCTCAGTCCCCTCTTACTCCTCCTCAATCTTTTTGGCTTGAAATGATCCTGTTTTGGCACATTCTGCAATGCAACATTTCACTTTTCTAGAAAACTCCCCTGCTAGAAAAGTAACACAAAACCCCAGGAAACTTACCTAGTCTCCAGTTTCACTACCAACTCAAAACAGCCACAGTTCACTCAAAGCCAACTGAATCTCTGCCCAGTTCCAAGCAAGCAGGGGCAAATTCAGGCATTGATATCAACTTCTGACACACTGTGGTGTACAGAAAGCCTGCTTTGACAGAAGACCAATAGTAGAACCAAGAGCCCTAATACCCAGTAAGAGGCCGCAAAGACACGAGGACGGAGATGAAAAAGAAAAGAACTGTCATCAAAAGAACCAAAATTATGCATATATTCACATTCATCTGGAAAGAACACTTAAAGGCTTTCATTTCTGATACTGGGTTAATAAACTTCTAGTGTTAAAGAGAAAAAGAAAAGAAAAATGGTGAAGAACTGAAGTGGGAAAAGATTTCTTAACAGGTATCAGATGAAAAAAAAGGGATCTAAAGAACTCTTTCTCCTAAAGGGATCATCAAGAAAATCTGGATAAAAAACTCAATCTCTTTTCAGCAATACTCTTTTGCCACAACACCTAACTCAGTGTCTCAAAAATGCTACACAAGTGACTCAAAAGCTTCAGTGAAAGTCCAATATACCAAACATAGCTACCTACCTATTTATGTCAATCTTAATACACAGAAAGGATGTCTATTTGCAAACTGGTTCTCTGAGATTTTTATCTCCCCTTAAAAAAAATCAGACTGCACCCACCTAAATCTCTGTTCAAGCTGATTCTTTATCAGGAACCATTTAAAATACAAAAAGCATTCTGAAAAAAGGAACCTGCTCCACCTTCCCAAATTTTTTGATACTGTCGATCACAGTCCACAATGCAAGAACTTCTCCTCCTCAATTCATTCATTGAATAGACTAATAATTACTCAGAGATCCAAAAGATACCACGTGTTTTGAATAAACGTGGTTATGAAGCCAAATGTGGTTATTACAGCCTCCTGGAAAGTATGCTATAACAAGTACTTTGTTTGCTCACTTGAAAGGTGAAATGAGAAGCACACAACCCAAATAAATTTGTGTTCAAGAAATGTCACTTAATATATTGGCATGCAGAGCAGTGATAAATGTTTTCTGATATTGAGGTCAATTTTTTCTGGAAAAAGAACGTTTTCTATATAAAAGCTTCAGTGCCCAGGTCCCACAAAAAAAGGATGGCCAATGGCCCCAAACACAGCCTGATCAAACAGGCCATCATCTTGTACAGGGTACAATAGAACTTTTACATGAGTAATTAAAGTATTACATGTTTGCAAAGTGCTACATTTTCACACAGTTGCCCCTCCAAGATGGTTTAATGGAGGGAATGACTTTGAATTAATGCAATTGTTCCCACCAGGCTATAGTCCCTGCTGCTCTGAGAGTCATTGAATCATTTAGGTTAGAAAAGACCCTTGAGATCATTAAGTCCAGCTGTAAACCCAGCAAGATCAAGTCCAACAGAAACACTACAAAACCCAAATAAAACAGGAAGGAGGATACAGCTATGAAAGGGAGGGCTCTTCTTGTACACACCTAAACTGCAGAAGAAATACCTCTTGTGTTGAGATGTATACAAACAGCTACTGACAAAACAAATTCATTTGATCTCCACACTAAACATACATTGCAGTGTACTCTAGAATTGTCACAGTACTGCAAAAGGAGAAACAAAGTAAAATACTTATTCTTTGAAGGTCCCTAGAAGTCAACTAAAAGCAGATAAAATTTGAACTTCTTCAAAATACAGCAGCTGGCTTCACCATGTTTTTGCAAAACTCAAAACACTAAGATTTAATGGGATATATTCAGAGGTACTTCAGCACTGAGCCCTTCTGCTAAAATAGTGTTCTACTTCAGACCTAATCCTTCAATTTGATTTTACAGAAATTGAGAAATAAATTAGAACTTCTACATTGAGCTCATACATGAGCTCTCTATTTAAAGCTGCCTCTGGATTACATCTTAATGGAGCTACACATGAACTGCAAACAGTATTGATTTTTTTTATTTGAAAAACAGTCAATCAAGTTAATACAAAGTGTGCAGCTTGGAAATAACATTCCGTGCTTTGCAGGTAAGTTAGAAGAAAACTCCCTGCTCAAGGTAAGCCCATACAAAAACAGTTACTCAGTCTAATCTTCTAAATCAAGTTTCAGATAATAATATTCCAGCTGAGACTATGTCTAGCAAATTGCATTTAAATGGCCCACAAAAATCCATTTAGTCTTTCACTTGCCAGAGAGCTATGGGGGGTAGTAAAAATTCACGTGTTCTCACATTTCCAACTCTAATTGATTGATAGGGTAAAGAAATGCAGACAATGTCTGAGACTGGAAAGGAAGTAAAAGGCAGTGTATATTCAAAGCTAAAGAAAACTGTATCCTCAGGAGACAGTGTGGAGAAATCAGTGTTCATGCACACCCACAGGCTGCCAGGCTTCTTCTGAGCCAAGCTGTAGCCACACAAACAGGTCTTTTTTACCCAGAGGATTATTTACCCAGAGGACCAGACATCTGGGTTTTGCCACCTTCCTTTCCAAGTACACAAAGTGAGAGCCACTGGACTCCAGTTTCAGCACCTCTGCCTTCCTATCAAGAGCATCACTGGTATGTCAAAGCCTGAATTTAGGAAGCTGCACAGTCTGCCAGGTACTGTCTGCTTTCCTCTATGCAACAACGACAGAGTAGTGGTTACCTCTCCCATGCATCACTGAGTGAAGCCTGTTTAGCTAAGGATACCAGCATACATTGTCCTTGTCTGGGGAAGATGTGCCCTTCACCCAGACACACTCAGTAGCATGGCCAACATTTTGCCTCTTTGAAACATAAAATATTCCACAACTCTACAGATGCTCTAAATCCAGAATGTGAGGGAGGGTGCCATTATTTTGGCCCTAACTTCACCACCCACACCCATCAAAAGAGTTAAATGATGTTGCCTTAACAGGACATCTAGGACTAGAACAACAAAAACCATTTCAAGCATCTTGTTTGATTATTATTGCATTAGCAAGCATTATTTCTGGCACCCATTCTGTAGAGAAACATCACAGCTCTGAAACTTGACAGGTAACATGGTTGCAGTCATCAGGATGAAGAGTGTGGTTTGATTGCTTAAACTGATGGCAAGATAACACCTGCTGTCAGATACCTCCTGAGGTGGTCTGCTCTTCAAGGCAAGAGTCCTGCTTGACATATTTTTGCAGTTCTTGGGAGTATGTAGCTGCCTAAGTAGCACTTTACATGACTGCTTCTCTGCTGTAGAGTACCAGAGGTAAGATGGATCATTCCCACAAATTTCCTTTCTAGTTGTTTCAAGGCATTCATTCAATTGATTCAGCTTCAACCAGTGTTGTGTCACCTGTCTTACAGAAACAGAAGACAAGCTGGGTCTGTTTAAAAAGCTGGACAGCAGAAGCTGTGAAAGGCCTTCAGCCCCAAACAAATATTATGTTCACAGAGCTGGGCACTCAGGAATGCAGCTGGCAATAGAAATTCAGAGGCCGCAAAGAAGCTGTCTGCCACTTGCTTAATCAGGATCATTTCCCATGGCAATGGAGGTGAAGAAGAGTTCAACTGCAATGTTTCCTAGTCCTTCCCATACCAAACCTACCAGCATACAACTCGCCACACAACACATGGCTCCTTCACAGAACAACACACAGTGCTGTGAATTTACAATACAGGCAGAATTGGAGCATTCTGTCCCAGCTGTAAACAGCCCCCAGTGAAAATAAAGATATATGTGTGCTGGGCAGATGCTTTTGTACTATGGCAAGCAAATATTACAGTGGATTAGGTAAATTTAACTGAAAGTTTTAAAAATGTTATGCAACCACTCCAAAACATGTAAGTGCCACTGCTTGTACAGCATCTAACACAGACTCCTGTTCTTAGCTGGCCCCTAGGCATTACTCTATAACTGAACAGTATGAAACATTCAGCACTATGTAAGAACAGAACTCAAGTCATCTTGTGGAAGGTGTGAGTCTTCATTACTAGCTGAATCCTCCTTCAGTATAAGTCTACTGTTCATGGGGAAAAGAGGTAATAGTAGTAAAAAATCCAGGCACAGAAGTTGATAAACATGCCTTCTAGTAACAGCACCAGTTTCAACAGCAACTGTTTAGCCCCAGCTACTTCTGTATCTCTAGTCTCACGTGCCTTCACAGAATTCTTATGCTCCCTGGTTATGACATTCAAAATATCTGCCAGATTATGCAGCAATCCACATTAAGGTAATTTCTATTAAACTGCTCCACATTAGTAATTCTTCAGGAGAAAGAAATGGTAAGAAAGTAGTAATAGCACAGGCTGAGGGAGAAGCTACTTCTGAATCTGTGGTCAAAATAAGTATTTGTCAAATCACACTATTCCATGGCACAGAAAAATTAGGCTAACAACTGAAATTGCCTCCAAGTATAGAATACACAATTACACTGCTCTGAACTCTGATTTTGCATGTGAACTCATAAAAGCATAATTTTACTACAGTGACTGCTGGCTTGCATTTAAGCCTCCCTCAGTAATAAATTAATCAGCTGCAAACTAGTGGTGAAGATTTCAAGGTCAACATTCATATTCACTGGCTCAATAATAGGATAAATTAACAACATAAATCATAGAGATTATCTTATTTGAATCAAGGAAAAAAATGCATTATAGAAGTAGAAAAGAAATTCAGAGCAATTACTAAGTTCTGACTTCAGAGTTTCCGCTATTCTTTTGTGGTTTCTTTTTTTTTTTTTTTTTTTTTTTTTTTTTTCCACTCCTGGCTGTCATAAGGAGAATACATTTCCTAAACTTTTTTTGTGTCCTGATAATTCACCTCTTTAGGTACCTCAAAACATTTGAATCTAAGCTTTACAGAAACATGAAGTCTACTATTCAACTTATTATTAACCATTTATTTGTTTGTTGTTAAAATTATTGGCTGGACTAAAAAGCACAGATTCTAAACCAGTATTTCTTATGATTCATAGGTGCCAGATACTCATTCTTAGCATGGGATTATGCATGCCCAACAAAAGAACTCTTGTGATTTATGTGGTCATTTATTACTTACATGAACTGCTTTTACTGAACAGATTCTAGAGTCCCAGTCAGACTTGCCACACTAGAACTATTCAAAAGACCAATTTCCTTTAACCATAAGAAATAAAACTAAACTGAGAGCAATCAGAGCTTGTAACTTAATTTGTAGTGACAGAAGTGTAAGAAGTCAGAATTATAACTCAATTACTACCAAGTAAAACCAAATCATTACGACAGTTAAACAGAAATACTAGTTAAGGCATATAAATGTACCATTTTTCCAAATCCTTATGGCTTACATCATTAAACTATATATAGTTATTTCTTCTCAGCCTTAAAAGACACAATTATAAAAACTAGGGCAAATAGACTTCCATTTAACTGAGCACACCTACTGACATGTAAGAAGTCAGAAAGGAAGAGTCAGCATTTCTCTGTTCATAGACCAGTTAGTACAACATTTTACTGATACTGACAGATATGAAATCTTCTTCTCCTGGACATCAAAATTCCAGCCCTCAGTGATGACATACTCCAGTAACTGAGGTGAGGTATATTGACCTAATTAAATCTGTCAGGTCAGCATGTCCACAGTTACATTTTTGAAAAACTTGTTGCAAACAACTCACATTTTCATGGTGTTCACAGTATAAAAAGAATTTTGATACTTGACCTAAATTGTAAATCATAAAGCTTCCATCAAGCATATCCTTTAAATATAACTGAAAAACAATATCACATAAAACCTTAAGTATAAAAGCCTTTGCTGAAAAAGTGGCATACAAAATTACTCCTCAATCTCTACATTTGGGTTCTGCAGAAGTCAAAATTCTTAAATCCTTTGTCACAAATTCAAATCAAACTACCACAGGTAGAAATGAAAACCGTTCAAAGGAAGAATTGCTTTTGGATTTCTAGCAGACCAAGGCTACTCTACACAGAAGGAATGAGGAGGAGAGTTTCTTCTTCTGAAAACTGCTAGGATTCTGCTGGGGGCCTGACCTGGGTAATGAGTACCAGCTGCCTACCTTCACTGGTAGCTGCATTCTTCTGGGCTTTGGTGGGTGTGTGATCCGTACTTGAACTCACGTCGGATGAGATGCTTGAGCTGCCCTTGCCTGCAAAAGGAGAAAGAGGTGGAAAGGGAGAGAGGGAGGGAGGGGGGAAGAGAGAGAACAAACATGAGTTCAAACACTGAAGTAGAAAGACCTTCAATAACTGAACCTGGAACAATTCCAGGAAGCTTTAAACTAGGTTTAAAGCAGCTGATGTTCATTTTGTACACACCAGAGTAGGAATTCACTGCACTGTAACTTCTAGCATGTGCATCTTCACATGTATTAAGGCTGCAAATAGTCTCCTATGCCACAGGGCCTCTCACTACATATTTGCTAAGCTCTGTTGAAAATTAAATGTTTATGATTAAAAACATTAGGGAAACTTAAATGTTCAGTTTACTCATTCAAGTACCTCTAACACAGATCAAGAAAAATGGTTACAGTCAAAATATGTTAAATGAGTTTAGATTTCTGTCTTACATGTTCACATCATGTTTTCAAGTAATTTGGTCACGTGAAAATGAAAGCAAGGTATCTGTTTTCTCCTTCACCATACTTACTGAATGATGTAATACACCATTTCAAAATTAACTTCTCACTAATGGTGGGGGGGTTTTAACTGTAAATCATAACCTATGGAAGTTTCTTCTCTTATTTTCTCTCTTAAAAGCTTTTCCTGAATTTCCTACATCACTGTCTTCAGACATATTTGCAGGATGTCAAATTCTAGATACAAGTTACAAACAAAAGGAATCCAAATACATATTAAAAATTAACCTATATATATATACTACAGAAGAACAGAGTTGGCTAAAACAAAGCTGTCTTTTTGTTTTCCTGTGAGGATCTAAGAAGGAGTCACTTCTGTTTCCCTCCACTCATTCTACTCAATCTCAGTAATTACTAACAGGGAATACTGCTCTATTCGGCAGCAGGAACCAGACCAGCCACCCAATGGGCAATAAGTGGGATAATTCTAGAGAGAGGAAATGCATATTTCTCTCTGAATACTGTTATATTTTAAGAAGTTACCTATCCCCACTATCACTGCATTACTGAAGCCTTTAAGACCTATTTATTTTTTTGACCAAAATTAATCTGTATGCAGAAAGCTAGCTGACACCAAGTTTCTGTCACTCGAGTAAAGCCATAATCACAGGAATGTTAGCAAGAGACTTTTCTGATCTGTTATTTCAATCAAGCATTCCTTGGGGTTCTGGGTTACAGTATGCCTGGTTTTCATAACATTTAGATGTAAGGGAGAGGTCTGCTTCTTAAAGGTGCCACAACAGAACAAGGATTTAAGTTTTAATGGGAAACAACTGGTAAATGCACAAATGTAGGTTGTTTCACAACCAAGGCCACTTAATCCGTCAGCCAGCCCTAGAGAATCCTCCTCCACAGAAAGTTGTTTAAATTAACATGCTTAGATTTGAGAGATGATTATGAATTGAACTGGAGTAAAAAGATATTAAAATGGCAAGAATAAAATAAAAAAATAAATGGCTAAAGCTAGTAAAGGGCAGGGTGAAGAGAAAGAAAAAAGTGTATTACCAGTGATTCTCTAACTGCTTTCTACATTCCTTTAAGAATTTAAGTGAAACCAAGAAGCAGCACTTCCAGAAGATCTTCAATTGCTGTCAAGCTGTGACATGAGTTGGAGTAATAGACTGTGGTCTTTATAGAAATTACTGCCCCAAAATAACTCTACGGTTAAGGCAACGAGGTTTGTGGTATAAGAAAGGCAGAAGATAAAAGGGAAGAGTAGATGTTAAATACTCTGTTCCAGGAAAAGGTCAAAGAACAAGAAACACCTGCAGCAGCTGATAATCAAATCACTACTGACAGGTACTAAAAGGTATTTAGATGGTATTGCTACTACCAGCAACTCCTTATGTATCAAAAGTAGCTGCAGAGGCAGAAAATAAAATTCTAAGGGGTATTAGCACTCCTTAACAGATTAATAGAAAGAAAACAAAACTAAACAGACTAACTGGAAAAATTATTTCCTCAAAGCAAATAAACAGGATTTCCTCTAAAAAAGAACTTATCTTTTTTGAGGGGAGGGAAGAGGGAAAGGAAGTCAGTGATACCAAATAACAGCAGAGTTGCAAGATGGCCATATCTGGCATGGGCTGTTTTCACAAAGTGAATGTTTCCCAGGCTCCATACCTCCCCATTAACAGCAGCAGTTCTATTTACCCCAAATACAAGCCCACCTCAAAGAGCATAACTCAAATATTTTACCCACTGTAAGCTACTAATCATCAATACACCTAGTAGCAACATATTTACAATTGCACACTTCTGTAGAAATTGTGAAACGCCTGATGTAAGTGTAGATATTTATGATTTAAATCTACTTGAACTTTAAAACATTTTAACACCTTGCAAGAATTTAAAACTAGAAATTAAGGAAAAAAAAAAAACCCATAGCTGCTGCTTTGGTTTGGTACAGTTCTACCTGTAATTATATTTTTAGATGGGAGTTTTCTCTGACTGTATACAGCCCCAAAACTAGCTTTTTTCCTTATTGGCAACTCTGAAACTCTCCACTCAGATAAGGGGGAAGCAGGAGGTACTTTGTAGTAATTTTCAATGTGTTTCAAATAGACTAGCTGACACTATATATCTTTTCTTTTGCTTTTTTTTTCAGTGTAAAACAAAGCCTCGAGTCGGCTAGATTTGGCTACTGCAGACTCATGTACACATGCCAGAGCTAAAACATAACAGTATTTAAGTATTCTCCAAAGAGGAAAGGCTAGGAGAGCAGCAGCTGTTCAGCCTGGAGATTGTAGTTGGCCTCTTCCCCCAAGCAAGAAGTGACAGACAAGAGGAAATGGCATGAAGTTGTGCCAGGGGAAGTTTGGGTTCAATACTAGGAAAAATTTCTGCTCTGAAAGGGTGTTCAGGCATTGGAACAGGCTTCTCAGAGAAGTGGTGGAGTCACCATCCCTGGTGGTATTTAAAAGACATGTGGATGTGGCGTTTGGGGACATGGTTTAGTGATGGACTTGGCAGCACTGGGTTCGCAGTTGGACTCGATTGTAAGGGTCTTTTCCAACCTAAACGATTACATGGAATATTAGAATCACAGAAATTCAGAGACTGCTGATTTCCCTAATGCCATAGGGAAAAGTTAAAGCACAGCATAACACTGGTTTCCAGAGACCAGTTCCTCTCCAATTCAAAAAGTGCACTGAGAAAGTCATTGCACATAAATATACCCTGACAAGGGTTCTAATGCAATGACAACCAGAAGGATCAAACAGAGGGCAATATTGCAAAGACTACAGCAGTAACGACTGTATTTGATCCTCTGCTTAAACAAATTAAAGGCCTGCCAAAAGCTTCCCTAACATGACTTGCAATCATCTAGAGTTTCCTTCATACAGTCAACAGTTCTTTATTTTTAAACCAGAAACTGCAATCCAAAAGAAAGGAAACTGCACTGTTGTAATACATAGATATGATAGAAGAAATCTATTTCTCTAGAACAGAACATAATTCACACTGGGAGTGAAGGTAGAATGTACTTCACAACACCTGCAATGAATCACACAGCCACACAGTTGCAATTCAAATCATGTCTCTGACCTGCTTCTGAAGAAGCAAAAGTAGGGATTTTTTTTTTTTCCATCAACTAGAGCCAAAATCTTACAATAGTTGTAGGAACAAGATTCCAGCTATCTAACCTAGTATGCTATTTCCTGCAGATTACATTTTGATTCTGCTGGAAAGAAAGCTAGAATCAGGAAAGCATATAATATAACAGATACTTCTCCTCAACACTGTCTTCAGGCTTTTGTAACCCACGGAAGTTTTTCAGCCTTAGACATCTTTCTACTCAGTAGCTCTACAGCCTTATTAAATTTACCTTGTCTCTTTTTGAATCATGACTATTAAAATCATGTGTTTAATTTTCTTTTTATCATGCAGATGCCTATACTGACAACAACATTATGTTTGTTTTATAAAAGTGTTTGCTATCTTCAGTTTTGCAAACTTTGGATTCTGCCAGTCACACTCACTGCTGACAAGTGTAAAAGACATCCCAAGTCAGTCAGGACAGAATCAATGCAATTTGAACTTCCATGGGAAAGCACAATCTATAACTGTATGACACTGAAAAACTATTTTTGGAACCACATATGCAAAGTCTGTCCTAGTCTGAAAAGAAGTGAGTCCCCTTCACTTGCTCTGGAACAATTTTAGTAGGTTTTTATACAGCACATTTGCCTTGGATTCTGGTGTATGGGCATTTGCAAGCCGTACTTTACACATCCTTCAAAGATCTCATAAAGACAGGCTGACCTGACCATTGTTTCTTATGTGTCACCCTGGAAAATAACAGCAGTACTTCTCTTGACATCAAGTTTTTATGTAATGACATCTTTCTTCAGCAGGCAGTGACAGGTACCTCAGGAACTAAATGGATAGTAGGGCCAAATCCACTCCTTGCCATGCTGAAGTTAAACATTACACAAAATGCCAAAACAGAAAAACAAAATAATCATTTAGGAAAAGAGAGCAGAAAACAATTAAGTCCAGAATATCCATTAATCTTTTTAACCGTCCAAAAGTGTTATATTACAATGACTTTGATGTAAAAAAGTCTGAAAATTGTTTACTTAAGCCACCAATTCTTATCCAAATTACATTATTTAAATTAAACTTCTCAACATGAAAGTGCATATGTGCATGGTTTTCCTACCAGATGATCATTACTTTCTCTTTTACATCTTCAGAGAAGTTCTTTTAAAATCAAATACATGCCAACCACATGAAGAAGAGATCCAGAAAAAAAAAAAATCAATCCAAACCTCAAAGCATCAGGGATCATTCAAGAGGAAAGAAAAATCTCTTTTCCTTCTCTTATTTCCATGACACACATTATGTTGGTCCAAGTCACCAAAACCTCAAGTATATCTCTTTACAATCTGCCCCTCCAAAGACGGCAGACTCCCAGTACGTTTCCAAGTATTCCCATGGAAATCAGCAGCCTAGTGCAGTACTGAGGCTTTGCGGATACAAAGCATCCTTTAAAGATGCAATATATCAATTCATTTATCCAAAGTACAAGAAATGTTGGACTACACACTTTGGACAATCTTCCTCCTTGAACTCTACATTTGTACCAATGGAAATTATATGTCATAAAACTGGTTTCCATCTATTAATTCTTAACTGTTGACCAAACTACCACTGTTTCAACACTGAAGTTACCTACCTACAAGTATTGTTAGTCACTAAACTGCTTTCAGGATTAAATATGTTCATTTACAGATTCATGTTGATCTTCTGCCCTAAAATCTTAGGAGTATGGTTCTAAAGCTTGCTCTTTTTTTTTTTCCACATTAAAACACATGCCAATGTAACAAGCAGCCTCCAAATTTCATTCCACCCAACATTTGTCAGGATGTGATGAAACAACTTGTTCAGTAATCTGCACAAACTCCAAACCCAAGGAAATTAAATAAACTGAATGCTTCACAGGAAGCATGCTGAAGTTTAAAGAGGTTGCAGATATGTGCTAGCACTGGTACTCTGGGACAATATTTCTTAAAACTTTCACAAATGGAATCTCCACAAGCATTTTTACATTACTTTTTTTATTTTTAAACCACAACTCCAGCTTCCAGGATTGTGAAATTTGGCTGTGAAATCTGGCATAACTTAGCTGTGAAACAGTACACTTAGTTCTGCAGCATTTCTGTAAGTTTTAAGCTAAATTTCAGTTCAGGTCCCACAGGCCAATTTGGCCAGTTTTGTTCTTCCAGTCAGTGCTTGCCTCACCTTCTCAAGTACCACAGCACACGACAAAACCTCCTGCAAATGCCAACAGGCTGCACTAATATATCTCTGGTAGGGAGCAAGTCACCTTATGGTTTTTATTTCTTTTAGGAACTTTTTCCAGGTGCAGGTACCAGCCAGCTCCACTGGCCCCACCACAGGGCATGGCTGAGCCCCTCAGATCAGGGAAGCCCTAAGGCTCAGCCCCTTAGTGTCACCTTTTTGAGGCATTACAACCAGATACAAGGAGCCACTTGAAGGCAATAAGACTTATTTAATTCTGATGTAAATATGGCTATGGAAGTTCTGCAGCTAGCAAGACATAACAGTTTATCCACTATACTGCAAAAGGCTTGAGAACATTAAAGTGAAGGTGGGGGATTGAATTTTTCAGAGCTGTTTAGCAGAATGATGTTTGTTACCAACAAGGCAAGACTTCTAAATGTCTGGATTAAAATCATGAAGCTTAAATAAAATTGTTTGCATAATCATAGATTCTAATTGCTGTGCTAGAAGCTTACTGGGATTGTAGTCAGCACATCTTTAACTCTCATCCAGTTGCTAAATAACTCACTATGCGTTTAGAACACTAAAGGCTTCATTTAGTCAAGTCTTCAAGTGGACTCATCTAATCTAATGACTAAACAGAGGCAGGGCATGTATTGCCTCCACTATGTAACAGATGAAAATATATTTTCTAGATATTATCCCTTTTCGAGAGAACTTCAGCACTCACTGATGGGGTTTGTAAACCAAGGATCCTTATTAGGCACTGTGAAACTCACCCTAACTTTTGAAGACAGTTCATGTCTGCTTTATCAAAGGATTTCACCATACAGAGTGACAAACAACAAACAACACACAACACTAAAAGGTTAATAAAGAATCAATAATGCATCAAACTACTTTGAGGCCTTTCTTCACACCTGCTAGGCAGCCTGCATGCCAGAAGGTAATGCTTATTTGCAGCCAAACTTTGCACTCACTCCAAGTGTTAAGCTCTACTTTTCAAACACAATGATAGAACACAATGATGAACTGTTTAGTCTAGGCTGCCTGAGAAAGAAAGAATGCAAGTACTTTGCTTACTTGAACTCAAAGTGAGAAAACAAGACAAGAAATCTTTAACATCCTTTTTTATTGCTTAGCAGGACTAGCATGTCTCTAAACTAAGTATTAAAATACTATCTTCCACTGAAATGGCTCAGCCTATTTCAAAAATGGTTCCCACTCTGTAACCTTCTACTTTGCCAAGGAAACAGGGAAATAAAACTTTGGCCTTCCTACCAATCACAGAATTTTCTTAGAAAATGTTCATTCATTCAATATAGGACTTTCCATTACAAGTTGTCATCCAATCACCACCATGTTTTAAGATGGGCATTTACTCAAGATAACATGTTCTCAAATTTATTACCTAATGTTAACTCTATTATTTTAATCCAACAGCCAATAATAATTATTAAACCGACACAAGAAATAAACACAATTAAGTCAAAACAAAACCCTTTTTCTAGTTTTATACTTTCTCTGAGAAAGACACTTCATTGACAAATTCACCACTAGTGTGAATTCAATTCACACTAGGCTACTTCAATTTTGGTTTTTTCCCAGCTCTATTATAATTTAAGCAAAATGCTAATCCTTTCCATTTAGAAAAGGCAATGACTATCCAGTTCAATACCAAACATAATTTGCTAGAGACTTCATTTACACTTTATTGCATGAGACATGCCAAAGTGTGGAGGCAGCCTGAGAGGATGAACTCCAGTACAGATTCAGAAGTGGCTGCAACCTGTTACTGCATTGGAACACATCACACATTTGGTATGGGTCTGGATTTCATAATACAGTTCAGTAGTTCAAAATCAAACCCACCAAATACATGTTTGTCTTCCACAATAATACCATTAACACTTAAGATCTGTATTTAGATTTTCACAAACAACTAGTTCCAAGATCTAAACAAAAAATATTAATATTATGCTTAACACTATCAATTTCACTGCTCAGTCAGCTACAGTGGAAGCAGAAGGAACACCCAGCTGGAAGTGGTTGCTGTGCCAGTGCTGGGGAAGCAGCTTTTTTGGTGTAGTACGTAGTAACACCACAAAAATCGACCTCACAATATCTGCCAGATTTTCAGCTTGACTATTGACAGCTGTTTAAGTCAGAGTTAATGGTAAAGAGTTGAGGAAGTGAAAAACCTTTATCAGGACATCATACCTGGTACTCTGGTATCAGTGTACACTGTGAAAAGTCATACAAAAAATCTTTCACATGAGAATACAGATCTGACAGCCTAAGATGACTTCTTAAAGAAGAACAAAAGAACCTGACAGCTAAGGAAAAGCAGACAAGGATCACTCTACTCTTTTAGATAAGCACAGTCACTTCCAGCTTTTCTTTACTGATGGATACAGGGAGGGGAGGAGGGGGAAAGGGAAGTGGCTGACTCGAGGATGCAAGCAGAAGGAGACTTTGAAAAACAGTGGGATTACAACAACTAAATGAAACAGATTTGTGAAAAAGGCATATAGTGATAGAGAGTGGCATCTTAGAGGCAACTAACAGGAGAGAACCTGCATACTTGAGAAATATCCCTACTTTTTTAACTGAAAATAAAGTTTGGCAAAATGACAGGCCTCATACTAGCAGGCTCAGAAATTAATCTCATCAGCACATGATAACTGAGTTAAAACAATTAGGAGTATGAAAGAAGCCATACTTACAGAAGAAATCAAACTAAGGCTTCATACAATACATTTGGCAATCAGTTTTAGATTTCTTCTTCCTTTTTCTCTGAATTCTATGAAATGCAAAGTTCTAATGTTGCACTAACCACAGATGTCTGGCAATGATTGTGCTGAAAATGAAAAAAACCAAACCAAACCACAAAACAAAAAGTCTCAGTACCTGTCTGATTTTTTCAAAACATAGTTTTAACAGATCATTTTAATATAATAGAAAATTCCATTATTCCTATTGAAAACTCTTTGTAGCTTCAATTACATAAATTAATCTTCTAGTCTCTCTAATCTTCTCTTCTCTGTACAGAGACTGTGCCCACTACTGTAATTTGCCACTGCAGCCACTGCCTAAACACTGAAAGAAAAATTTATCCAAAACAACACAGAGGCTCATCTATCCCCAGAATATGAGTAGGACAGTAATTCTCCAAAGAGATACTGTGCTTTCAGTGCCAATTCAGTATTTTTATTTCTTCTGTACCATTATCTATATTTCAGCTCTCTACCACAAAAAAAAAAAAAAAAACCTTCCTGTCAGAAAACATGAAAACATGGCATGGAAATTCTCAGAAGAGTTAAACATAAATGTATCTCTCTCAAGGCATTACAATTTTTTTTCATCTATTTTAATCACAGCATACTCCAAGGTATCTCAACAAACCAGCAACAAAAAAACAAAGGACACTCTTTTAGATTGCCCTACAACCTTCACCAGGGCCATGTTATTTACAACTCACAGAGGTTTTTGGTGGGAGGAGGACACATTAAGGAAAAAAAAAACAAAGGTAACTAATATATTCTAACTAATTCAGTATTTAATTTTAAAATGTTTTCCATTCTCACTATTTAGTAGTATACATGCCACTGTCATAAAGATTGTTTGTTTACAGTTTGAGAATTATAAAATTCCTTCTGAAGTATATCCATAAAGCTCTAATTGAACTGAGTAATCCTGAAAAAATTAAAATTAAAAAAAAAATTAAAAAGGCACTGCTTTGAAAAGTGTTTTATCTAATGTCTTTGTGAAAAGACATGTTTCATCTCCCTTTCTTTCCAGCAGAACCAACAAGAAGTAGTTCTGCTCTTTGGTATAACTCATTCTTGCAGTATTCAGTATTAGCATCTCATTACAGAAAAAAAAAAAATACTGAAACTAGGATACATCTCCAGCAGAAGAAAAGAGAGCAGAAACAACAGAATCAGAGTGGGTATGTCAGTGACCACTACACATGACAGTTCAAACAAATTCCTTGTTCATAATGTTCTTGTCTGGATGTTTTCTGGGAACCCATAATGGTGCAGCAGGGCCAGCCTCCAGCTCCCAGTCATCCTGCCCAGCATCACACTGGTTCTTGCAATGTTCTTTAATTCATCCTGAGTTTCTTTGTCTGAGCCAACTCACTACCTGGACAGAAAAGAGGACAGGGGATGTGCTGCTTGCATTAATATTTGACACCAAATCTTCACCACTACAATGTCATGTGAGCACTCTCAAAACACTCAGGGAATCATCTCTGTTTCTTGATCACACTTTTGCACATATTTTTCAATTAATCAGTACTGGCAAAAAAAACTAACAGAAGCCATACCAAAGAAACATGGAACATTTTAGAGACGTTTTCCCAGCCAAAAAGAAAAGAAAAGAAAACAAACAAACAACACCAAAAAAAAAGGAAGAAAAAACCCAAGCAAAAACCCAAACAAAACAAGCAACACAAACCCCAAAAATTAAAAAAATCGAAACAAACAAAAAACCACCACAAAATCCACAAGCAAACAACCATTCAACCATTATTAAGCTTTGTAATAACTGAGGTGACTCAAAAGTTGAGAGAAAGCACAAAAAAAAAAAAAAGTGGTACAATGCAATGGTAATTTATTACAGAAGAAACAACTTATAAAACAAAAACCACTGTCAATAATTAGGTTGGTAACATGAGAAGGAAACTAGAAATCCAAATGGGAATGTCAGACGGGCTGAGGCTAATGGCAAACACAAACCAGACTCTGTGGTCAATAGGATAAGGTCCAAGCACACTATCTACAAGATACTTCTGGTTCTCTCCTTGCATAAAATTCCACTCAATTATACTTTTTAATGGCTTTTTTTATCATCCTGAAACCAGCTAAGCTACCTATGCAGTGCAATGTGAAGATGGCTCGCCCAACTGGCTCTACTCAAAGATCAGCCCCTTACTCCTCTTTACTCTGAAAGATGTGCCTGATGAACCAAACCAAACCAAACTGAGCAACTCCCAGGACAGCAGCCTTTGCTGGCAGACCTGTTATGCAAGAGTAGCCAAACGTAAGCGAATACCTTTGCCACTGAAGAACACAACTCAACTCTTCCCAGTTTTTTCAGTCTCTGTGGTTAGCTTCATTTTGCTCAAAGCAGTCACCACCATTAACTCATTTCTGTGAAAACTGTTCCAACTCCTTGACCTCAATCTGTCTGACAAGAAACATTCTCAGTGTCTTTCTAGTGTGGAGTAAAGACGTTCAAGAATTTAGCCATTCGGGATTTAGTTTGCATCCTCCTGCATTTGCTCCGACCTGTCTGATGATTTCTAGCAAGTAAGTCTAATAAAATTTACAATCCCATTAGTACATTTTTGCTAGCAGACAGAGCAAGTCTGGACTTTCACATGCAGAAGTAGAGCATGGAGCAGAGTAGTTATGTCCTGGGAACTGACAACAATTGTGCATTTCCTCTCACTCCCTCCTCTTTGAAAATCTCTGTCTAGTGCCATTTGGCACCTTTCATACCCAAGCACTTCCTTAACTACTAAGCATCTACATTTGTAGTTGTAGGCAATAGCAAGCTGCATTTTACTTCCAGGGACGCATATAGTTTACATGAGCCAGAGGGAAACACCTGCACCTCTCTGGTCTTGGCATGTCCATGGCTGCATATCAGATCAAAACACAGTTGATGTCAAAGAGCCACAGGTGCAGGAAGCTTGCTCCAGTGCTCATTTCCACAATATCCTCTTAAAAGGACAGCTTAGCCTTGGCTAACTACACTTAAGAGAGCTGCTAACGACTCATATGATTCTTTTTCAGACATAAGATTTAACTAAATGCCACCGTAAAACTACAGTTTGAGAAATACACCATGCCATGCCAAGAACCTGATTTACTCATCTTAAAATTTAGTCTTCAGAAACTATCTGTACCATGACAACAGAAGCAAAACTGCTTGTCCAAGCCAGCTAGAAGTTTTGCTGATTTATCTCGTTCTCCACTATGCTGTTCAGGGTAAGTCTGTGAGCTAAACCACTGTTCCAACACAGAAAGGGCCTTCAGAAGGTTGAGACACTGCTGTTACAATTCATTAGTACATAGTGCAAAATGTAATTGAAATGCAAAAGTAATTCCACGTTTCAGGGAATTTTTGCAAATTAATACTGAAACCAAATCACTCTACTGAAACAGACTTCTCCAAAACTAAGCAACATGATGAAACTAATACTGAAACAGTAACTTCTCATGTGATTAAGTGTCACAAATTATTTCCTTGGGTACTCCTTACCTTCATTAAAGGAAATCTAAGGCTAACATTTTTTAAAACATAGGTACAAACCCGACAGCAGCAGGAAGGCCATTGCAGTCCTAGACCAGCCTGGAACAAGCAAGCCCACCAACTCTGTCCAGGGAGCACACATCAGAGGCATTTCAAACCAAACAGGCTGATTTTTCCACTTGTGCCGATAAGCACACGTTCATTCACTACCAGAGGGCCTGAGAGAAGGCAGGAATGCTTTAAATCATCCTCTGCTTTTCCACTGCTTGTCATAACCCCTGTCAAAAGAAGTCATAAGAAGGTACTTGCTCAAAACATAAGCAGCAGAAGTGGGCACAGGATGGAAAGACAGAAGTGAAGAACACAAGTGAAATTTGTCCTATATCTATGTCAGAAAACAAGTAGGGATGTATCTGAAATGCTGGGTAGCAGAGGTGAGATTGTATAAATATTTTCTAAAATACCTCCTATGCTTCCAGTAGTAACAGATATTCATACTACACGTCTGAAATAAAAATCAATAGCTACCAACACAAAGTTGCTTTAGGAAAGTAAGAGTTTTAGACAGATTCCTGCTGCAATTCCAGCATAGCACAACTACTAATTCATAATTTAACCAAAAGAATAAATGCGTTTTGAACATCCATGCTGTCTTGAAAACTCAGAGAGGTACCTGATTTCTGCATATAAATGCACACACACAGAGATGCATACAGTTAAGAAATGCAGGAGTGTGTCCATTTTGCAGATCACTTCAGAAATCCAAGTTGTACAATGCAATGAGTGCGCCAGTATTACTACTATTTTGAAACTCATAACCTGGATTTCAGATGTCAGCAAACACCTCAAGACAAGCTTTTTCAATGGTTACTTCTTAATGTGCAGTGTTCTTACTTTTTCCTTTGCAATACAGCACACTTTTCTTTGAAGTAAAAAACACTCTTATTTCAGCTGAAACCCAACTTCAGAAAGCATCACTACAAAATCTGAAGCTGTAGACAAAGGCATCTATTAATGACAACTATCTTTACTAAGTCAGTCCACTCACAAATAACAAAACACATTTTGAATCTTATATCTAAAGCATTTCAAAATATACCTAACTATAGAAGAATGTTTGCCAAAGTGCTTTTGTCACACAAAGGAAGAGATGGATACTGAGCATGTGTCCACTGTTGTAGGTCAGACAGAAAGGTTGATCCAACTCCGAGCTCTGCTGACAGTGCCCAACAGCAGACGCCTTTTTGGCACAGCTACCACATCTGACTGAAGAAAAGCACACTTCTCAAAAAGGACTACTATCACACACTTTTCATTTTCTCTTACCTTTAAAAGCACATACCAACCATTAGTAAATACCTGTTAGAAAAGGAACTTTTTTCTTTGAGGAAACAATCACAAAGCTTAATCTAACCCCATGGTGACCTTTCACTGTGTAAGACTACCTCTATTCCAAAGGGATAAATCTCAGCCTCAGTTGTCATTATCCCACTCCACCAGCTTGCAACAGTGCAGAATAACTTTTCTTAAGGACTTTCACAGTCCCCCTTTCCAGAATAGGCACCACTGATACACAACACCTTAGGGCAACAACTTGCATTGTGTGCACTGTCCTCTTTAAAAATCAAGACTACAAAAACTACCCACAGGCAGTACCTGACATAAGGGAGGTACTGTTGGCTTGGGATTTATTCACTATTTACCATATCCTCTCCTGCCAACCAAAAAACAAAACAGCCTAACAGCTCTTCCTTCACAGCTTTCCATTCCATCTACTCCCTAGCAACACCCACAGGCCCTTTCCCAAGGTACTCTTCAAGCTCATTAAATCTCTAAGTAATCTCTAAGTGCCCTCTTTTAGTCTCAGATGAAGCTCTCCATGATTTAAGCAATCTACTGGCAGGCAGGCAAATATCTATCAAGACAACTAGTATTAAATGCTAGTTGTTTCCTCACACCTGCTTTTCTGTATCCTTGTTTGTTGAAAAAGTCTATATCTGACTTTTTCAACAAACAAGGTAAGCTCTGGAGGACTGGAATTTTATTCTATTGCTGCAATCCAGCAGCAGGAACAATTCAATTCTGGAAGTCCACCAAGGGAAAGCTATTTCTCCTATTCCTGGCAAGAGCAAGCAGTTAATATTCTAATTTTCACTTACAGCAGAGAATAAAAACTCTTCAAGTTGATCAAGTACCCACCACAGTGGGTAAAACAAACTGCCAAGTGACATATAACAGGATCCCTGCAAAGGAATGCAGGTCATGACACACACACGATCTTCCAAAATGATTTATTCTTTTTAAAAAGTTGTAAAAATCAGGGGATGAAGTAGGTGGTCATGTCACTCTTCATCCAACAAGTCTGCACTGATACAGTGCACTGAAGTAGACAAACTTTCACAACATTGTAAAAACCACACAAGTATCAGTAACTGATGGATGACTGAGCTGTGCTTGAAAGTGGCTACTTGCTCCTTCTGCACAGTCAGGAGGAAAAGATGCAGCTCACTGAAAACCTTACAGTTCTGCAGATGAGCTTGTTTGCTCTCCATCTGTTCATCCCCTTTTGGTCTCTGTTCAAACTGGAAGAATACCCTCCGGAGAGTGTGATCCCCAGGCTGCATCAGGTTTCTGATCCACACTGAATGCTGGGTCAGAGCTTGCCTGTGGAGAATGTTCTAATTACATCATGCTGGAATTTGGCAAGAGTCCTGGCATTTAATTAAACAGCCATTTTTTGAAGCAAAGCTCACAGCAGAGCAGACAAAGAGAGCCAGAGGCCTGATGATGTGCCTCATAGAAGCACTTCCCCTATGGCCCAGTGCCTACTCTGTAAGCACTCCCAATCTACCAGGAATACAACATTTCACATCACCAGATGCCTAAAATCAGGCTAAATGGGGTGGTCTACACCCAGGAGTACAAAAACCACTCAAATTTTCCAAGAACAGTGAAAACCACAGTAGACTGAATTCAGGCGCATAACAGCGGTATAGCCAATATTTGGAAAAGATGATTGGGGTTCTTCCTAATTGCTTTCTCCCATGAAGAAAGGCTCACAGAGCAGCCATGCCACCATATTTCTCCAGACACTTACAAACTTAAGGCCCAACAGGAAGATAAAAAAATAGCAAGCATGACAGTCAGCATTTTCTAGGTATTTTTACCTACAAATTAACTTTTTTCCTGATGTTACAGAGAAAGGCCAGCACCATTTTAACAGTTTGAAGAACTCTTACTTTAGAATAGAATCCCCTCCTCCACTGCCAGGTCCAAAAGATAATTTTAAAACTATATTCCTGGGATCAAGCATTCTAACTTCTAGTTTCAGTAATTTTTCATTTTTTTAAACCTATCAGGGATTTACAACAGTCTGAACACTTGAAAAGGAACCAAGGACAACTCCCCAGAAGCATGTAGCAAGCACATCCACCCAAAACATCTGTTCTACCTCTGGGAAACAAGACTCATTCCTAGTTTCACAGTCCTGAACACAACAGTCTTAAAGGTAGCCTAACGTGTAAGATACCATTCCCAATATCTCCAAGCACTCTAGTGGCAATTTCCTACAGGTGTTCTGGTTTAGACCAATATTGCCATTCTGGCCCTCTAAATAGGATCTTTTACACAGATTCTAGTATTCTTTCATTGCAAATACTTTCCCTGATGTACAGTAGACTTTCCCCTGTCTCCATGCTATGCCATGCTGACAATCCACGGCCAGTTTAGCAATACACTCTTGATCCCTTCTCCTCAGCTGCCTCCAATCAATGAGATGCCTAATAAAAGTTTTACTGTCATGGTCTCTTCCCTGCACTACTCAGTATTTTACACCAGTGAGTTCATGCCATTTCTACATTTACCACCTCACAAACTTCTGTCAGCATATTCTGTTATGGTCCTTTTGCAGTAAGGATGTTTCCCATCATCACACACATTGCTGGCTCGTGTAGTTCAAAGTCAATAATGAAAATGTTAGATAAGACAGGTCTCTGAGGAAACACCACCAAGTAACATCACCATTGTTGCAATTCCCTCTTGAAGACACCTTGCTAAGTGCATTCACCTCAACCAAAGTTTTGTTCACCCAAAGACATCTCATTTCAGGAGACAGGTTTGCCAGGACTACTGGCAGTAGGGGAAAAGGAGGTGAGACAGCCAAGAGCTGCAGTGAGCCTGCAGGTACTGTCCAGTAGAAGACACTGCCCTTTGGAAGAAGTAAATGCTTTCTGAAACCTTAAACAAACAACACAAGGCAGAGGTGCCTTTTATTAAGGAACTAAAACTGATGTATGCTTGGTTTTGATACAGTTTTACACTAAAATTCAGCTTGAGAAAGCCTGAAAACCTAACCCAGCAGCATCATGTTCAACATAATGACAACTAATACCATAAGCATCACAAAACCTTACAGCTTCCTGTCTGTGAACTGTCAAACATTAAACTTTCTTTGATAGTATTTGGAGACAAAAGTAAGACACCAAACATGTGACAAATCCATTTTCAAAGGTCTCCTCTCCTTTTAAAAATTTATTAAAAAAAAAAATAGAACAGTTGCCACCAAGAACAAGAACACAAGGACTGGTTTATTGTCCAACCCCATAAAAATGGACTTGAACTTGAAGTTGGTCAACTAAGATCTGTATTTGCAC
>VZRH01002888.1:2078790-2101360 GCA_013397555.1 Urocynchramus pylzowi
TAAAAACTAAGCCCCCCCCCCAAAAAAAAAAAAACCAAACAAATCCCAACAACTAAAAGAAAACCCACAAACCAATAATAGCAATAACACCTGCAGCTAAAATAATCGAAATGCTATGAAATTCAAGCTACTGCCTTAAAGCTAACCCACGTTTTTACTAATACCTGATCATAGTATACAAGCCCTGTAGAGCCTCAAATATATCAAAAAATTTCTATGTGTGGCCACGAGAACCCATTAAATTGAGCAGTTTCCAAAGCACCTTACAGGGAAGATGTGAGGTTGGACTGCCAAGCACACTGCATGCTCAAACAAAAATTTATGGCAATTTGGAAGCTTTTAAAAGTTTCTCTAATGTACACAATATCTGCAGCATGAGTTGTTCTCATGACAAGGATATACTGTTCTAAAACATGATAGCAAACACTAAATTTCAAATTTAATCTGATGTGACACACCAGATTTTAAGTTCTTATATGTGTAGTCATTTTAACTCTGAAGAAACTCTGAAGAGACAGACATTTTTAACAAGTAGATGCTAAAATTCTCCACAAAAAATCCTACTACCTCCAGGCTGCCAAAATTCATATGACTGTAATGATTTCAAAACACAGCTGAACTGAAGACACCTTGGAAGCTGGTATATATTATGAATGCAATTACTCCTGTCACAATTAATATATTCCTGGGTCATCAGAATTTCCATTCTACCTAAGCAAGAGGTAAAAGGTGCTCTGATGACCTTCAGCAAACACTTGTTTCCATACACCACATTTTGGATGAGGTTTCTGGAAAGTGCTTTCACCAAAGACCACTGCTAACCTGCTACACACAGAGTAGAGAGAAGTACTGTGTCAGGCAAGACAGGAAACATCTGAAACGAGCAGAGAACCACACTTGCTTATACAAAAACCTACACCACTTAGGGCCAGCAAGGCAGAGGTGTCAGATCTCATCTCAGAAAGTTCTTCCTCTCAATCTCCTTCCATCAAAAAGTTATTCAACTACACATGCTCTAATGAATGATCTGCATTGTTTGGCTACCAGCTATAATAATTTTGATTTGTACTTAGAGCTGAGTCAGAATTCTTAAAGAACCATGTAGTTCTAACTACAATCTGACTTCATAATGGGTTACAGTATGCTTAATGTCACACATTCCCCAGCTGGCTTATAAATTCACTCAGAACCAGTCACAATGACTGTCTGCATTCCAATACCAAATGTAAAAAATTTGTTTTTAACATTAAGAATATATATGCTTCTATTTCTTTCATTTCAAAGGTTTAATATTTTCTTTAAAGGATAGCATATTTTAACTAGACCTTTTTAATTGGGTTAATATATGAAAATTATTGTGAGAATTAATATTACTAACGCTTTACAGTCTACATATCCCTTGGAGCCCAGAAACACTATCTGCATTAAAAGCTACCCAAGGACACCCTCACAGAAATGAAAAGTGTTACAATTAATGCTAGGTGTTCTCTGTAACTGTTCTGACTGCCTTTAGAAAAACATACTTCTAAGATGCAGCTCTTCATTGTATTTGTAAGTACTGGGGTCCATGTAGTTATCCATATCACCTCAAAAACATACAATCATTTAGAAATTGGAAAAGACCTTTATGATCATCAGCTCCAACCATGAACCTCACACTGCCAAGCCAAGTACTAAACCATATCCCCAAGTGGGACATCTACACGTCTTTGAAATACCTTCAGGGATGGAGACTCAACCACTTCCCTGGGTAGCCTATTCCAGGGCTTGACAATTCTTTCTGCGAAGAAATTTTGCCTAATATCCAATCTAAACCTCCCCTGGCACAACCTGAGGTCATTTGCTCTCATCCTATCATTTGTTACCTGGGAGAAGAGACCAATCCCACCTTACTCCACCCTCCTTTCAGGCAGTTGTAGAGAGTGGTAAGATCCCCCTGAGCCTGCTTTTCTTGAGACTAAACAACTCCAGCTCCCACAGCTGCTTGTCAGAAGGTTTGTGCTCCTTTCATCAGCTGTTTCCCTTCTCTGGGCCCTCTCCAGCACCTCAATGTCTTTCTTGTTGTGAGGGACCCAAAACTCGACACAGGATTCAAGGTGTGCCCTCACCAGTGCTGGGGGTGTGGGGACAATCACTGCCCTGTCCTTGCCCTGTCCTGCTGGCCACTCTATCGATGATACAGGCCAGGGTGCCACTGGCCTTCCTGGCCACCTTGAGGAAAAACCATACTAAAAAAAGAAGCAACCATGATAACTAGATAACATTTGATGTGTTGGTCAGTTGCACAACTGAATAAGCAGATCCCTAGGAATGACAACAAATTACTATCAGGACTTCACACAGACTGCTGTCAACTTGAATAGCAGAAGTCTTAAAATGTCTAGAAAGCCTGCTTAAGCTTCTGGGTCCTGTGCCTGCTATAGATGACTTGGACAAGAATATCAACAGAAACAGAAAACTCATAACAAAAGCAAGCCTCCAAGCAAGGACCCTTTAACAGAAACCATAACAAAGCAGAAAACAAAAAAAAAGTATGTTTTGCTTTTAAAACTGGCAGAATATTTACCTTGCTTTTCCTCATGGCAGGAAGTCTGAATGCATGCTTGAAGAAAGTTCTAAAGACCTAGCCACACTGCTACATCTACTTTAGGCTGTCATTTTCCATGTTCTGTAGAATCACAGAATATCCTGGTTTGAAAGGGACCCATAAGGATTATCAGTCTGTCTCCTGGCCCTGCACAAGACTCCCCAAGAATCACACCATGTGCTTGACTATTGTCCAAATGCTTCTTCAACTCTGTCAGGCTGGTGCTGTGACCACTTCCCTGGGGAACTGCTCCAGTGCCCAAACACCCTCTGGGTGAAGAATCTTCCTAATATCCAGCCTAAACCTCCCCTGACACAACTTCAGGCCATTCCCTCAGGTCCTGTCACCAGTCACCACAGAGAAGAGATCAGTGCTACTCTTCCCCTCATGAGGAAGTTGCAACTGCAATGAGATCTCCCCTTAACCTCCTCCAGGCTCAACAAACCAAGTGACCTCAATCACTCCTCTAATTGTTTCTTAACAATTTTGTATTTATATATGAAGCGAGAACCACATCTTACTGTTACTTTTTGGAACTAACCCTGGCAATTCTCATAATAGCTTTTATTAAAACTTTATTTTCTCTATTAACCAATCAGTGACTGGTAAGTCATGCAAGTACTTTAGGTTTTAATAAAGACATGGCATTTAACTAAAAAGCAGTTGGATTGCTTCTGTATTTCCAGAATTACAAAATCAATAGTATACCTAAAATTCATTGCATGTAGATTATAAGCTTCTCAGGCTTAAGTTTCCTCTCTGCTTACCCCGAACAAGTTTCCCCCGCTGAATCACCTTTTAGAGTCGTTTGCCAATTTGAGATGAACAGTCAGTGTTTCCAAGTCCAAGTTGCTCCATTTAATCCAGAGCATCCAGCAGATTCCCTGACATGGGAAGCAGAGCCACATTGCCTGTGGGTATCTGACATCCAGCTATCAGAAGCTGTTCATGCCAGGAGACACAAACACGAACAAATGGGCTGATAAAAAGAATTCTTCTCGAGAAGGAGCAGCAGATGCTGTCAGTACTCAGCTTTAAGTAAAGAAACTAAAATATTTAGAGTATTTAGCGTTCTTCTTTTAAGAGCATAGACCAGAAGACAGCAACAGTCATTAGGCCTAAAGAGAAATATGACCTAAAGAACAAGTCAGAAGAAATCAAGCCATTAATACCAGATATTTGTTTACACTTGGAGCATCCTACCTTGTGATGGCAAAGGCCCTCAGTCTGTATTAGTCCTCTACTGCAGGAAATGCTCACCATACAAAAAACAGTATTCAGGAAAAGAAAGCCTAAGCAGGATTAGATAATTACAAACAGAGACAAGCAAGTTAGGCAGCTTTGAGTCACAGCTGCTGTCAAGCTACAAAATCTGCTTTTTGCAGGATTCTGCCAATAATCACAGACAGTAAATGTGTCCATTTGCCTGTCTTATATCCTTACAAAGGAGGAAACAGACACCACAATTCTATTCTTTTTTTTAAACCACTGGAATGGCTTCAAGTCCATAAAGGAATTCTGCACAACTTACTTGAAATTCACAGACCAGACCAACTTTAGAAATTTGCTGAAGAAGCAATGTCCATTAGCAATGGAATTTCTCCCTGTGCAAAGCTTCTATAGAGATGAGGAACACAGTTTAGACAATTATACCAGCAACAAAAGGATTCTCCAGTGGTACCTTACCTGATCTGAGGGAACTATTACAGACTAAATTTGGAAATGCC
This sequence comes from Urocynchramus pylzowi, assembly GCA_013397555.1. NCBI lineage: Eukaryota > Metazoa > Chordata > Aves > Passeriformes > Fringillidae > Urocynchramus > Urocynchramus pylzowi. The sequence continues at coordinate 2,083,105 of VZRH01002888.1, forward strand.
ATTTCCTCTGTATAAACCAAACTAGAACTACGGGGGGTTACAGCTATACCCAGCAGGCAGATTGGCTCTCCCTCTAGGTTTACCCTCAGTTTAAAAGGTAGTCTCATTGTTCTGAAATAGAGACTTCCAGAAGAACAAGGATACTTTCTGCATGCAAACAGATGCTTAGACTCACTGCCATTCTCAGTGAGAGTTGCCCCAGTTGGACCCACCAAGTCCAAGTCAGGGCTTGGAGCTACAGTACAGGGTGATACAAGCAGAGTATTTCTGAAAAAGCTATTCCAGGGTAAGACGAACTCAAACAATGATATGCTTCAAAGCTTTTACTGTAAATATAAAACCCATCCCTTATTGAGAGCTATTAAAAACAGATGAACAATAAAAATGCTTATGCAGGAAAAATAAAAAGCTTGGAAAAAACGCAGCTTTATTTCCTATGGTCCGTAAATTCAATAGTTAGAGATGTACTATACATGTGACAAAACTCCATTTCCAAATGGAGTTTGGAACGGTCCTTCATAGTTCACTGCAAATTCATGGAGCTTTGAATAATTTTGTCATTATGAGAGGAGTAGATCACACAAGTAAGTTAATATACTGTCACTCAGCAAGGCTGCACTACTGGCACAGGGCTAGAAAAGCAGCTCTATCTTTCTAACAGTACACCCATCAAATCAAAAGGCTAAGAGAATAGGGTTTGTTGAGATTGGGAAAGAGAAGGCTTTGGGGTGACCTAGGTGTGGTCTTTCAGTGCCTGAAGGGAGCTCCCAAGAAAGATGGAGAGGGATTTTTACAAAGGCATGTAGTAACAGGACAAGGGTAGATGGTTTCAGACTTGGAGTAAGTTTAAGTCAGATATTAGGAAGAAATTCTTCCTTGTGTGGGTGGTGAGGCTGCCCAGAGAAGCTGAGGATGCCCCATCCCTGAAGTGTTCAAGGACAGTTTGGATGAAGCTGTGAGCAATCAAGTGAGCAAAATGTGTCCCTGCCCATGGAAGTGGGGTTGGAACTAGATGATCTTTAAGGTCTCTTCCAATCCAGGCCATTCTGTGACTAAACAGCAAGGAAAAAAATTCTCTCTTAATGAAACTTCTCATATTGCTGCTGCTCTGAGGCTCAACCACAAGGTGTCAGAAACAAATGTTTTTAGCTATAGTGATGAATGATCACAATTTGCAGGATTTAATTTCTAAACACAAAATATGACTGCAGCTTTTCACTTCTACCGACAACCATAGCCAAGAGAATTGTAGCATTTCAAATAAGGAGCAATGAAGACCTAAGAGTCTAGAAGAGCACCCACTTATCTCTCATTCTTGCTTCAGATACAAGTCACACTTCTAGAATGTACAATTCTAGCTTACAGGTTCTGTCTATTAACTCTTCACATGACTCCATTCAACTATTCTTTGCTCCTAAGTCATGAAGGGTCACCAGGCTACAGGGGTCTCATTTCATCCAGTTCATGTATTTTAGGTTCCACGCAAAGGTACTCCCAGGAGTGTCTTTAGAGAAAGTAATAATGCCCATACAGCCCTTTTCTTTTGATTCCTACTTCTGCCACTGCTGACAGCTGCCATACAGATTTTAATTTAAATCCTGGGGGACACACAGAAGTACTGTGCAAACTCTGGCTTGTTAGCCTGGAGAGATGATCATCACCTACACAAACTTTGCACAACATTTCTTAGCATAAAAGCAAAGCATTAGGAATTAACTCCATGACAAATACAACTGCACAACATGGAGAGTCCCTTTCCAATGAGAACCTGTACAGAAAAGTACTGCTCTGAAGGACAAACCCTCAGATGCCATGGTACAGAGGAAGGCAAGCAGTCCCACAGCAGCACATTCCCACAGGTCAAGGACACGTCTTGGGTTAGCAGAAAGCATGACAATGAATCCCAAGGAATCAATCACCATTTAAGTTTAACATCAACCAAAAATAAAGATGTTCAAGTCTAAATATAATTTTTGCATTACACGCGTGCAAACAGCATTTTAAAATAAAGGTAGTACTTTCCTATGAATGAAGCATAAAGTACTTTGGAACAATTTATCTTATTGTTATTAAACATTCAAAGAAACAGCAATTCTCGTTTGTTTACTATGGCCAAATGCCCAGATTTAATTTTTTTTCACAGATCTGTTTAACCTAAAAATTGGACAGTTTAGGCTGCAAGAAAACAGAAGGCTAAAAATGCAAATATCTTTGCCTTGAGGTGAGAGGACTCGCAAACTTGGTAGGTTACTTATCTTTACAGCAATGTAGGAGAACTTTTGCCAAGATTTTAGACTCCCCATTAGTTGGGATAATACAGGATTGTCCAGTATTTTACAGCAATTTCCTCACTTAGACAGAACATCTGTCCTTAGCATCCTCCACTTTCATCTGCAACTCTAACTAGCAAAAGAAAATAACGACCATTTATTCTAAGTGAAAGTGGGAGAAGATTCTGCCCACAAACTTTCCTGCAGCTCTGGTACCTTCTTGAGAACTCACCTACAGATTATGGAGATTTGGGGTGAAAGAAGTATATATTTCTCCCTTTTCTAGTTGATAAACTAGCACTGAAACTCTAACTTTATTTTCCCTCTGTTGCTCTAGAATGAAGGAGCCTTGATCCAGTTCTGTCACGAGATTTATGAGGAATGTGCAACACAGACCCAGTGGGCAGCAAGGCCCAGTTCTGTCACTCCTAAATTTTCCTTTGCTTCAGAGGAGTTTGCTGGCTGCTATAATTTAGTTGGCCTTTCTTATTTCCTGTGCCTCTCACAGACAATAAACAGAAATATTCCAGACATTACTTTTTGTCTGGATCCCAAGAAGCATTTTCAAAACAACACAAGCACTTGCAGTGCCCACTCTCCCACACTTCTCCTCAAAACCACACAGCAGAAGAGAAATACTCAAGAGACGGCTGTGCCATTAAGCAAAGAAAGAATAACCTCTTAGCCACTTCATAATTTACTCAAAAGTGATTAGGAGCTGTAATGGAAAATTCTTCAGGATGCTAAAAACTTCTGGCCAGTCTGAATGACACCAATGCAGAAAAAAGTACTACCTGAGCTGCACAGAGTCAAGCAGCTGCTGCCCATAACCACCCATCTGCACATGGGAGCACACCCAATTGTTTTACTGGCTTTGCATGCAGTTACTGAACTATAAGGAACTGCTGTCAGATTTTACAAGAGGGCAGCAGCCAACTGGATTTACCGACTTTAAGGATCTAAGGATCAGACAATAAGACAACTGAAGTTCATCTCTCAGAACACATTAAGGTGAATCCAGACTAATCTTAGACCAGAGTTTGCTTTCAGCTGCAGAGAAACAATTTGAGAGGCAGCTCCTGAAGGAGCGATACCGTATTTGACCCAAAATTACAAACGAATTCCTTTGGCAGCTTCTAGATCGATTCCTTACCTGTTCTGTTTTTAACTTCAAACATTCAAACATTCAAAGTCCTACCTGGAACAATGGTAGTATCTTTCTTACCTATCCTTAATTGCTTCCAAATGGTCACAGGGCTTATATAGCAGTTTAGACAGCAAGATAGCACAGGAAGTAATTCAAGTGGCAAACTCTCTTTAAAATACTTTTGAAAACCTTTGTGCCACTCATCTAAATGGTGTTATCTATCCATAAAGTGTTACCAAATCATAAATCCATTATCCTTCAGAAAAAATCCTTAAGTGGCAAATCAATGACAAAACATAAGATAGGAAGAGTTGTCCATTTACTGTTCATGACTGATGCAACCTCTTCAGAGAAGTTTTCTTATGTCTAGTGTAAAGAGTCAATCTTCAAGGAAAAAAAACCCAAAAAAACAGTGATACTCTTTCCAACTTTCTTGGCAGGCACTGAAGGATCACCTCATATGCCAGGCCCTTGAGATGCCTTGGACTATTGCCAAACAGGAAAGATAATATTAAGCTATTGTACTTCTTTTTACCTATTGCACAAGAGAAAGATGCAAGTCCTTTATTGAATGGGCAACAGCAACAAATCTGTTTAAGTTCATCAAAGCTGTGATTGCACAGCTCCACCTTAGAGCAGTTACTCTGCCACTGCTCAGATGCAGGATCCCTGTCTCCTCCACCACAGAACATTCCACCAAAACATCCTAGGGGAATACTCAGCTTACTGCAGCTGGTACTCAGTAAACTAAGAACACATTACACAAATAAAAGAATCTTAATTCACCAGCTTGCCAGAGCGCATAGCCCTACTGAAGGGTAGGGTTGTCACATTTCACTGGGTCAGGTCAAGGCACTACATTAATATATATTGACACCAAGCATTAGAGTTATGGTAAATTGTTTATAAAATATGCAATTAGTTGATTTCTGGTCTGCTGGCAACCAGAATTATCAGGGCTCAGTGATGCATTTCAGAAGATAGCCAGGATTTAATGACTTTCCTGTATAACTAATGTGGCCAGACAGTCTCAAGGAAAGTACAGTGGTCTGCTTTCCAATCTCCCTATACACATTTCAGTCTTTCATTACTCGTGCTTGGTTTTTTTGCATCTTTTTCTTAAGTACATTGTCCTTATTTGAATATTGCATTTTAAATTAAAAAAGTAACAAAAATACAGTTCAATTCCTCAAATGAAATATTTCAGAAACAAGCTGTCCTTTTTAGATCATAAAAAATCAATGCTGGTTACACAACACTGAAAATCATATTCTTAGCCTTAACTATTCAAAGCCATTTCACTAGAACTAGATCGAGAAACTCTTTGAGGATTCTTTTTGGAATTCTAGAGCTTAAAAGTTTAGAAATTCCATTAACCAAGCACATATACTAAGAAGAACTAGAAGCTCAAAGAAAGTTGTAGATACCTTTTTTTTTCTTTAAAAATACACTACACAGGGAAACAAAAAGGTCAAAGTGTTAACAACACTGTGTAGTATGAATATACAACATTTCGAGTATATGTACAGAAATGAAAATTAAGGCCAGTTCCCTGAAGAATTTTTTTGTTCAGGTATTTTTATTCTCATTGTGCCAAGCTGTATTATTACTTGTGTGCAGTCTGGGTATCATTAACACAGGACTTCAGCTCTCTGGCAGACAAATGAAAGGCCAACATGCAAGAATTAGCATATTAAGATTTTTTTTTAACTTTTCATGGCTTCATCATGAAGAAGGACTTAAAAACCACTAAGTCCTTATTTAAAAATCCCTTTTCAAAAAGCAGTAGCTGTTGCTCCAAAGGAAAGAGGCTCAGGTACACCACAAGATAAGGTGGTTATTTTCTCAAAACTGAAGCAAACTCAATTTTGATATTGCTTTAGAAGAGAATAGCAGAGAACACTTCATGTAATTCACCATTCCTCCACCATTCTCTATCATCCAAAAACACACCACTAGGAACATCTAGTTCACCAGATGACTCATTAGTGACACAGATTTGCTCACTGTCCCTAGAGTATTCATTCACTTTTTAAATTTAAGCCAAGTTTCTACTGGATACCTGATGAACCTTGTGGATGAAACTTGAAGCCAAGTTTCAATGGGTACCTTGTATGGCCCAGGAAAAAACACACACTTCTCCAGTGCAGCTCCACCTCTTTGTACTTTCAGCTGTAAGACTCAAGGCTCTAGAATATGTAATTGAGTTTACATTGGAGGCTTTTTTTTCCTGAAACCACCTGTGGTCAAGTCTACAAAAAAGAAAGTTTTACACGAGTTCTACTGATTTTACAGGGATTTTGTTCACACTTTGCACCCATTAGCTGGCATCTATAGGGTTAAAGCAAGATTGTGTGACGATCCTTCTTCCCCCATGTGCACAGTTAAAGTCCTGACCTTGGCTTGAAAATACATCCTGAATCAACAGAATCCTTCACAAGTTGTCTTATATTTTCTCAAAACCATGGCTGGCTAGCATTAGCAACTGTTATCAGTATGTTATCAGTATGACCCAATGAACAAAAAGCCCAGGCTCTGTGTCCTACCTATCACATTCCTTTTAGCCAAGTGCTGATACCTCAGTTAGAAAGAAAATTGAGGAAAACATGGGTAGGATTAATTGGTGCTTAAAAGGCATAAACCACACAACCACTGACAGCCAAATGCTGTGTGAAAGGCTCCTGTGTCTGACTAGACTTGTTCTGGTTTAGACTCTAATCCTGGGGAACCTAAACTTCACTTTCTAGGAATGTTTTTGCTCAAGTAGGGACTTAATGAAGAAACCCTACACTTCAGTGACAGACATGGCAAGGCAAAGGGCAGCAGCAGATCTTATCCACAGAAGGGCAAGAATTTGTTTTCCATCGAAAATGAGGCCTGGCAAAATGAAACCAGGAAACCCAGAATGGAAGAGATCTGCAACATTCACTGTGTCCTACTTCTGCTGCCGAATCCTACGCTCAAAAAAAGTGATAAGGTAAGCAATTCCACTTCATTACCTGACACATGCTATGGAAACATGTACTATTATAAAGATGCTGGGCAGTCATCACAGTTCAGCTCTTGCAGAGACAAATACAACTTGCCATACTATGTACTTTCATGATAAGAAGCAAATTACAAATTACGTCATTACCAAAGATGTAAATCAAAACAATATTTGAATCAATAAATTCCTGAACAACCAAACAGAAACTAGTCCTTCCCCTCATTCACAGTTTCTGTGCAACCTCTCAATAAACTGTAAGCCAATTCACAGTTGGATTATTTCTTAGATACAAGAAAGGCTCTCACATGGAGCCTTTAGAAACCAGAGTTAAAGCAGGAAAAATTAGTAATTGTTCGAGGGACAGGAAGTCTCACATTCACCTTTGTTCCACTAGTTCCTGGCAAGAGAAATAAATACTCACCACAAGCATTTGTGTTTTTCCATAAAGACAACCATGCAGGGTAACAAAAGGTACACCCACAGGAGAGTAAAGAGCAATAATTTCCCAAGAGAAATGAAGACATAAGCAAAATATTCTGCTCCTGCCTAACTGAGTGCCAAAGAAAACTTCAGACTGGACTACTCTGTCTAGTCTAACCATACAAACGGAAAGAAAAACAGTTTTAAAAAGTCACCCCTAAAATCTCACGTTGGAACATTTTGATTCATGCACTGTGGCTATAGTTCTGATATCACAGAACCTTCTGCCTCTCTAGAAAGTTACCCCCTCTCCCACACAGAACAGATGTTCAAGGAATAGATAACATTGGCAGGTGAATTACCCTAGAAGTAGCTTTTTGGTACTAAAATCAAAATGGAAATTCAACTGCCAAGTAGCATCAGACACAGCAATACCCAAAATCCATTGTATTGTACATAACTTTAGTTTTAAATAGAAGACTTTTAACTGAGAAGCATCTACTAGCACTTTAGAGGATTAAAATTACCCACATTGTCTGGTAGTGATTGCTTTCAGAAGGAAATTTAAGACAACCATATTTCATCATTTCACATAAGAAAAGTAAGGCATTTCTTCTAAACTTGAATATTAACCTTCTATAACTTAAATGGAGGATTTAACTCATCTTTGATTCAATCCTAAAATACATGGAAAGAAGCAAACTTTTACACCAGTAAAATAAGGATTACTGTCATGGCTATATCAATTTGAACATGGCAGAAGTTATTTCTTCTTATTATTATTATTACTACAACTTTATTAATTAAAGTAACAATCTTAATTGTCTAGGAGAGCAAAAAAATGTTATCCTGGGCTAGCTGTTCCTCCTGAAGCAAGCAAAACTCCATGGAAGAAGCTTTTATGAAAAGCACAGACCATTGCTGGTGCCAGAAACAGCAACAAAAAAACACAGAGCCAGATTCTACCACCACAACTCTTGGGAGTATTCTTCTTACTTCATCTGTTCTCTGCCAAGAGAAAGTGTAGCCATTGAGAAAGTGCGAGTTTCTTTATCCAGTAGAAATGAAGACTTTTAGCATTAATAATATAAGGTAAAAATAAATTATAGCTGAAAAACTCCAAACCAGCTGCAGACACAAGTTTACAGAGTACTGTTTAGAGATACTCAACTACTGTAATACAGCGTTCACACTTTCCACAACTTGCTACAGCTGAACTCTATTGCTTCTGAAAGCCCAGTAGTTGCTTCTCTAAACATAAGTAACCAGCAGAAGTACAGGAAGATCGAGCTAGGGAACATTTAACCCAACAGGACAGACACAAATCCTGAGACCTAATGGAGTGCACTGGGGATGGCTGTGTGGTCTGGCCAATGTCACGGCAAGGACACTCAATTACTGCAGGAAGGTCATGGTGATCAGGAGAGGTTCCTGAGAACAGGACAAAAGCAAAACATGCCCCTGTCTCTAAAACAGCTTGGAGGACAACCTAGGGAGCCACGTGCTGGTCAACCTCACCGCAATCCAGGACAAGTGACGGAGCTTCCTGGAAAATATTTCCAAGCCAAGAAGGTGATGGGAAGTCATTATCAGGGATTTATAAGTTGAAGTAATGCTTTCCCAACCTGACAGACATCAAAAAGGAAACAAGTGGCACTAGGGGAGTACACAAGTGCTTTATCCTGACTTCAGCAAGGCTTCCCAACTTTAGTTTTCCACAGCACCTTCACAGACAAATGGATGAAGCACAGTCTAGCGAAGTGGACAGTGAGACAAAACTGAAAACTGACTAACCTGCAGAAAGTTAAGCCAGACAGAAAGATACTCAGAGAGCTAAAACACTTTACTCTGGAGAAGAAGGGACTCAGACAAAATCTTATTATTGTGTATAAATACCTGGAGTAGAGAGAGTGGAATAAAGAAGACAATCTTCTCAGTGAGGGACAGTGAACAGACAAGAGGCAATGGTCACAAATTTATATATGAGCATCTCTATTTAAATATTAAAGCATTTTTTTATTCTTTCAAAATCTGCAGGTGACTGAACACTGGAACAGACTGCTCAGGAGCAGTCCTGCTCCTGAGGGCAATAATATCCTCAGGGTCATTGTAATACCTTCATCTTTGGAGGTGCTAAGAAATCTGGTGGCACAATATTCTGTGCAACCTGCTCTAGTTGGCTTCATTTTGAGCAGAAAGTTGGATTAGAGATCTCCAGAGGTGTCACTTCCAATCTTTGGATTTGTGTACTTCAGGCTCTATAGACATTAAAATATGGCCAAGAGTTGATTGGAAAATGTTGTAATGAATTTTTACTGTCTGTACAGAACTCCACTAGCAGTCTAGTATATCACAACAATAAAAATTCCACAGCTAGAGGCTCTGGAGTAAGAGCACCCATGTTCTCAAACCATGCTAAAAATAGAGGAGGACTTTCAGGCTTGTTGGCTACAAAAGAGGACAGTCATATATGAACCTGAGGAGGAAGGTCAGCTCGTAGATATTCTTGACATAGAAAAGCATACAGTTAGCTTCAACATGATGCTAGCATGGCTAACTGGAATTGAAATCCTGCTACAAGGCTTTTCTTATACCTCTTTTAGTATATCCTGAAGTTTCAAAAATTCTAAAAGCTCAAGTTGTATGTCAACAATTTTCACCACATAATTAAGCAATAGCTTATTGTTTCCACAACCTTATTTTAAAAAAAGTTATGCATGACCACTCTTGGAGTACTGTGTCCAGTTCTGGAGACCACAGTACAGGAAAGACATGGACCTGTTGGAACAAGTCCAGAGGAGGACCACAACAATGATCAGGGTGCTGGAGCACATCTTCTATGAGGACAGGCTGAGAAAGATGAGGCTGTTCAGCCTGGAGAAGAGAAGAACTCCTGTCAAATCTTACTGCAACCTTTCAATACTTAAAGAGAGCTTACAACATGGGGACAGACTTTCTAGTAGGCCTGTTGTGATAGCACAAGGGGTATTGGTTTTAAACTAAAAGATTTAGACCAGACATAAGGAAAAATTATTTCACAGTGACAGTGAACGCTGGAACAGGATGTACAGCAAGGTAGTGGATACCCCATCCCTGGAAACGTAAATGGCAGGCTGGAAGGTGCTTTGAGCAACCTGAAGCTCATTGCAGGGAGACTGAGCTAGACGACACTTAACAGGTCCCATCCAATCCAAACTACTCTATGATTCCATGTTGATGCCACAAGCATCTTCCTTATAGTGTGTCAAAGAAAAGGCAAGTGAAAAACTGGAATAGAAATACATTTTAATAGGTACTACAGAAAACCCCCAAAAACATCTGTTGACCTTGCTGTTTTGCCCTCCAGTGATGAACAAGATCAAGTACTGCCATCATTTCACCAGAGACAAAATAATACAAGAGCCACGAGCACCATAAGAAACTCTCAAATAAGTGCACTTTGTTTCCACATCTATTTCCACAATAGCATTATTATCTCTCAAGTATAGGATTTAAACAAAATACTCACCCTAAGTAATTATTACACAATTTAATAAAAATTTCCAAGTTTCTCTTCTCTGTGCAGCCACTTACACAGAATGAGTATTTTGTGTAATCTGGCAGCAAAATAGTATCTGACCTTAAATAGATGGCATGCTTCTCCACTATGCATGCAGTCATACAAGCAATAAAAGTCTGGACTCCCCATGAACTGACAAGACAACACTTGTCATGTGACAACTAGATGATATAAATTCTATTTTTACTGTGAAACAAGGTTGTGTGACTTTTGATCAAAAGAGGTTCTTCCTAGTTAACCATCATTGATGCTACACCAGTAGTTTTGGAGTCCTCTTTCTTTTTTTAAAAGAACAACCAAACAAAAAGCCAACCTCATAATTGTTTCTTTTATAATAGCATCAGCAAATTTCATTTGGTTTTCTTTTTACAGGAGCAAATAAGGAAATTGAGGGAGATAATTTTTAAAATAGATTCACTGAAAAGAGTACTAAAACGCCTTCCTCCAAGCTAATGCTGCTTGAAAAGATTTCAGTACAGCATTACTGCAGCTATTATACACATTTGTACACAAATCACTGAGAAAGAAAAATGCCACGTGATTTCGGATGTTGGTTTGACAAATTTATGTATTGCAGACAGGAATTTCCTGATCCAAAACATGGGCATGAAAAAGAGCTTCCTGTTGCTCACTTTACTCCAAGGGTAAAAAAGGGTAAACAATCCCCAAGATACAACATTCTTTCCCCCCATTTACTTAAGGCAGAGATCACAAAAGTATATAGGGTGAAGAGACCTATTTTGCCAGTAAATTACTTTTGCTGAGTTTGGAAACTGGCACAGAGTTGGAACCTTTTCCTTAAATACTTGCTTGGACACAGCCAACTCAAGCATAAAATCAAGATGATAACACCTCCTTTATGCTTCAACTCCTTTAAGGAGGTCTCACATAAATGTGTCCTCAATGCCATGCTGGTGCTAGAAGGCACACAAGTGGATTTGGAACTAAAATGAGAGGTATGATCAGACAGAACTAACAGCTTTTTCCCCACCAAGGTCAGCTACAACACTATGAGCTCTCAGCCTAAATGGTACTTGAATAACAAAGTCCTGCAGCTCACCTATCTCATCACAAGCTGCACATCTATACATATAGGAAGTGTTGCATATTTCTTCTTCTCATCAGGAAGGAACAGATTTTACCAGGAGCCCACCACCTGTTTTTTATCTTTTGAAGATCTCTACTCCTTAATGAAATAGTTCTCCTAATTTAACAAAGCACATGTCCTGTATAAAAAATAGGGCATAGCTAACTATGAAATGAAGAGCAGAAATAAACCACTTGTGCATTTCAGCCTTCAAATGTCATCCACTGCCTTCTGCCAATCACCTTCCTAACACAAACAAGACACATGAAGGAGCAAACCAATTCCTAGTTAGGAATTGTTCACAGAAGTAAGGAATCCAGAAGTGGCCAAAGGATTGAAACTGCCAGAAAACGAAGTTTGCCAAGGAGTTTTTTGGGTTTAGCAGTTTAGACTTAAAACTGATCACCCAATTCTGAATACACATTGATTTTTATTTTTTCCCCCCTCACAAGGAATGATATAGTATCCACTTCAGTTTGGATTTCATGAAGTTCAGCTTGGAAGAAGGATGTTCAAATTCAGTTTACAAAAGTTACCAAAGCAGTCTTGTCTCTTTCCATGCCTTTGGGGAGTGGGCAAAAGAAGGATGAGGATATGCAAGTCCTGGACTCCTAACACCTTAGCTGAGAAAGGTCTGCTAGAAGCTTTCCATGTCATGCATCCCCAGCTTGAAAGTTTATTCAGGCCTGTGACTGGCACCACGTTATCAATTTTTATTTTAATTAAACAGAAGAGCATCCAGTTAACCTTGCACCATGCAAAGCTACCAACCAAGTCACAACTCCCTACGGTACAGTTAGCTAGCTAATTGCTATTAAACAAAAAAAGAAAAAAAAAAAAAAAAAAAAAAAAAAAAAAAAAAAAAGCTCCTCCCTTGTCCTAGAAGCATTTTATGAAAGAATAACATTTCATGTAATAACATGGATGTTAGTCACTAAGTTAACTTTCTAAAAAGCTATCGATAAAATTAGCAACTTTTACAAGCCTAAATCTCCCACAAATCTGTAGCTGTGTGCATGTGTATAAACACACATTTGCATTACACACTGGCTGGTCATTTTTTTAGAAGAAAATTCTGTTTTATGGAAAACTGACAGCATCAGAGCAGCTCTCTTAAGTGCTGTGTCCGACCCTCCCCCTGCCCCTGCCATGCGATCTAGACAACAACATGCAACATAAGCACTGAGCTTAGAGCAAATTTACTTTTTGGAGACAAACTGAGTAAACACACATATACACAATCATTTTGCATTGCTCAGTTGACAGTTACATAAAAAATGAACATCATAAGCAGCATTTTTGAAGATCACTTTTTGTTAAGAGCAGTTGGCCGCTGTCAGACTGCAAATTCCCTTTTAAAAAAAGCAACACTGCTTGAAGGACTGACATACTGCTATACTTCCAGCCCCAACTTTGTTGTTAAGAGGCAAGTCTCATCTCTCTGAAGGTAGCTGAGTGAAATTCAGCCACGGGTAAGATGCAAGAACTGATACTGGACAAGCACCAAAAAGCAGAATACAATCACATAAGTAAGAGCAACACCAAAAGCACTATTAAGCAGCACCCTAATGTTTACAGTAGTCGCATGGATGTTAGGGTTAAAAAAAACAAACAAAAAAACCCCACCAGAACAGTAAAGTAAGACAGCTGTAAGTGTGATATACTAAACTTCATGTTTACCAGGTCAAATAGTAATGAGTAAATGCAACTCAGACATCAAAACAAGCCGAGAAAAAAAATGCACAGCCTAGGAGCCTTTTAGCACCCAACTTGATGAGACTCTTCACTTGACTCTGGGAACCTTATGGGGTAGAAAATAATAAATACCAGAAAGAAAAACTGCCCTTGCTTCTGAAGATGCAGTACACAGGGAAGATACCTCAGAGGGGTATCACAATTTTTTAATTAAATAATGTAGTAAAAGCTACTTTATTGCCTCTCCCACCCCCTTACCCTCATTAAAATTTCCCACGAGGCTTCACAGATTCTAACCACCAATATAAATAATTGGTAAATGATTATGATTCAACTCTTTAAACAAAAGAGTGCAAGACTACCATGGTATACACATGGTATATCACAGCTGACACAAGCACTGCATGTGAAGTAAATCCAGCAACGCTTTGTGAAGAAACAAATCCTAACATATGGCGAAATCTAAAGGTCATGAATGCCAGACCTTTTGGATGAAAAAGATTTCCATACACAACCTCAGGTGTGTCAGAACACCTGCCATCACTGAATGAGCAGAGATCTACTTTGAAATGAAAGGCAGCATTCACAATGAGTCAGCACCTTCAAGAAAAAGGACAAGTCTGAAAGCCTGGCTCTATGATGCAACCCTTCCCAGCTGAAGGGACAGATTTCATAGGCTAACCTACTCCAAAATGAACACAGACTGACCCATTTCTCCACAGTGCTACATGCTGGTAATTCCTAGGAGGTTTTAGCTACTGTGTACCAGGTCACACATCATAATTAACGCCACTTTTGTGGAACCATGTAGCCTGTACTTTGTAGCAACTGTATCTCATGACAAAGGCAGGTTTCTGTGCTGATGCTTACTTTAGCAGAACACTGGGATCTACACAGGAATTATCCCTCCAAGTGGTTTGTGAATAGAAAACATCACAAATAAAAGTTTGAAGAAGGAACATTTTCAAACTAAGAACAGAGTGAAAGTTTTTCCTAAAGAGCTTACATTAAAATCTTCCCAAATTAAATATTAAGATTCAAAAAGAAAAAGTTTGTCAGCAAGGCTTATGATTCAGAAAGGATGTAGATTTCCTTGTCTAAGGTGCTGTTTCACGTATTTCTCCCACAGTTTCATCTATTTTTCCCCTGCCGTCCTCTGTTCTCTACAGAACCAGGCTCCTCTGTGTTATATTAAGTCTTTCAAGATACATTTTAGCTGATCAAGTGGAGCTGCTGCTCATTGTCATCAATCCTCTCTAGACCAGCTCCTGGATGGATAAAGTGCAGGAGATACCCAAAGAAAACTTTATCCACAACTGCAGGATTCTGGACAGTTAATTTATTAAAAAGACATTTCTTCATCTGGTCTGAACATCGGTATTGTCAAAATTTTGTACCATTATTTAGCTCCTCTCAATTTGACTGGTTTTCAGGTCTCAGTTTAATGAAGAAGTCACTCGTGAAAAAGACATGTTGAAAAGTTATTTTGCAAAGCAGCAATTCCACCTCAATGCCACAGCTTCCTTTCATATGCAGTAACACAGATTATTCCTCCAACTCATATCACAAAGCCAATTCCCTTGTACTACAGAAGCCTGCAATTTTAAAGCCCTTCCCTTTAGGGAAGGAGGATGAGAAACTGCCTCAGGTGGTAAGAGGGACAGCATCCAGTTAACCTTTTCCCAAAGGTCCCATGCCAACATTTGGCACTACTGAAAGCACCCACCCAGCCTCGTGCCCAGCACAGAAGGTTCTTCTGGGCAAAAACATTACAACAACACTGCTAAGGTGTCTGATCAACTTGGCATAGTTAAAGAGCAACATCCTTCAATTCAGCCCCTCATCTGTGAGTGATGATGAGTAGTGTCTTGTTTGGTCAGCTGCAACAGCATTACATTTTAAGACAGGTCCTTAAACAGAACACCTGACTTTTGAATGCTTCTACATTAAAAGGCTGCTCTGCCCACTATCAGGCACAAGGCCTCCTTTTATATAAAGCAAGGAGCTAAATAAGTGAGAGAAAGTAGAATGATTTATCCCCATGGCAAGAAAGTGAAAGACAGCAGTAAGACTCTTGCTAAGGTAGCTGATGATTTCCATCAGTTTATCTGCATAGGCAAAAGCCCTACAAGTTCTGCTCCACGATGAAGTGGATTTCTTGCTCCAGTGATCCATTAGTATCAGTAGCACTGGTCAAACACAACTGCTAGAATAGGTTCAGAAAGACTCATCTCAAGCTTTAACACTTCAGTCTGAACCTGCTGCATACTACAACAAGCCTGAAATCTCAAGCTCCACATATTTTTCAGGTAAACAGACTTCCATGAATAATCTGCCTTAAAACAATTATTCTAGAAGTTCAAATGAAAACTAGGAAAGTAAACTTGTATTTCATATTTTACATTTAATTATAGGTAAATTCCTGTAAACAAAGTTTTGTTTCTATATTAATTTATCATAATTTCTTAAATGAGTGTTGTGTTCATATCCCAAAAACCATGATTTTTCAGGTAAGCAATTTTATTTACATTAAAGCTTCACTCAGAGCAAGTTTTAGCCTTAGAAAATTTAATTAATGGAAAACAAACTCATTAAAAGGCACTATCAATTATACATCAGGCTCTATATACTGATTTAGACTCCTCAAACATCTAATGGTCCAGTACATCTTAACATGACAATTGTAGCTTCCAATAAAATCACATTCCAGAAAGCCTTGACCAACCAAATAAATAAAGGCAGTCCAGTGTAGTTTATGTGATCAGTCACAAACACTTAGCTGCCTGAGATTATTGCATACACAGCACAGACGTGAATTTCAAAAAAAGTTTATTACTGGTAGTGTAACAATCCATGCAGCAATCCATGCAACACCCAATTTCCTGGTCATAAAAGGTCTCTATTTTAGAAGTGGTATCTTGAGCAAGAGTTATCATTGCCCTGATGTATCTGTTCAACATTGAGATGAGAACCAATCTGGGCAAACTGATGAAGCTCTGCAGTTCCACAGCAGATAGGAAGGAAAGCTGTGTGAAAAGAAACACAGCCATTTTAAAAATCATTTGCAGTTGTCTTCTTGAAATCCCACCTAAGATATCAGCAAGCAGCAAATGGCAAAACAGCCTCCAAGAAGTTCAGCTAACAAAGGTACTTTTCTCCACCCCTAAAATGACATGCCATAGTGCAGCACCAGCCTACAAAGCCCACTAGGCTAAAAAATGTGTACCACAGACACCACTCCATGAATTTCCAAATGGATATTCAGGTTGTTTTTAAAGTACACAGAAAATGTTGTTACCCCTCCACCTGGGAGCATAATCACAGCATACTAAAAAGCAACTTTTTACAGCAATTAAGTGGTTCATTTGCCAAAGGCACCAGAAGCCCCAGTAGTTTATGGGGAAAAAAAAAAAACAATAGTCTACCTTTATCAGGTTTAGACTTGTTCTCCTCTGTATCACTCAGGAAACAAAACTAGTATGAGAGCTTCTCCAAGTTTCTCAGTAGCTGATGATGCATAGAAGTTACCAGGAAACACAATCTGTGAGGCACATCAATGATGAAGTTTTGGTCATGGGGCTTGAGGATTTTTTAAGTTTATTTTAACTTTAAACCACTATTCTACCTAATTCTCAAGACAGATAATGGTCCGCACTGCAAAGATTAATTTGCCACATGTAGTCTGCACCCCCAGGATCCAATCTGCACTCTGAATGGAGAAGAGAGGTGAACTAAGAACACCCTGGTAGTACTAATCCTCCTCTTCCTCACAGTGCCTATCAGGTACTTCTGGAGCAGTTAATCTCCCCTTCACTGAGGGCTGCAAAAGACTATGTGTCAGTCACATTCCCCCCCAAAAATTGTACATTTATTGAAGCAATCAGTCCTCTGAATTCACAAGAAAGCTGAGGCATGCATCCACACCTTCCTGTCATAGAAACAGACACCCTCCAGCAGCATGACCAGAACTATCAATGATGACTCTTTCAACACTGGTGAAAAACTAAAATTTCCCCTTTCAGGAGGAATCCAAAGAGGCTCTGATTGCAACTTGCAGGCTCACCCCATTTATGGAGGAATTTTTCTAGTGATGGTATCAATTGACTGAAACCCCACGACAGGAAGAATATCTTTAGCTTAAAGCATCTGCCTTCATTAGCTCTTCAAAAACCAGAGCTCATTTGGCAATAAATGAAAGGAACTGCAGAATCTGCCCTAGAAGTGGCGTCTTTCCCCTTTCCTTTACACAATCTTCATGCATATTTTGGATGCAAGAGGTGTATTCTTTGGCACTTGCTGTCTGAACTCGCAAAGAATGGAGCAGACCACAAGATCATCTCCCTCGCTCCACCTACAATCCCTCAACAACAAGAAAAGGGGGTGGTGGTGATCCTATACGGTTGCCCAGTACGCCAAGGGGAAGGCATACATCCCACAGAGTTGCCTAAATACTTGGAGGGCAATACATATAGAAGTCAGCTAGAAGTTAAAGAAAGCTTAAAACTTGCTGGCAGGAAGACAAACTTTCTGTACTTGCCATTGGTTTGCCTGACACCAGCTGACTGTTCCAGTAGTCCTTCACACCAGAAGCAAAGCAGCTGAAATTCATCCCTGATGCAGCTCCAGCGAGACTAATAGGTTTCCACAAGAACGAATCAGGCCTTGTCTATCTAAAACCAAGCCCACTAAAGTTTCACTGAAGCGAAATTGCAGGAGTACAATCTATGGATAACAGCTGGAGAACATTAACTCTCCCCCCAACCCTTGCCGGGGTTAATTTTTTTCTTTCTGTTCAGACAGGAAGCAGTCATATAACATACTGCATAATATAAGGATCCTGGGATATAAAGACGAGTAGAAAAGGATTACAAAGAGCGCTCTACAACTTTTTAGCGAAGTTAGCGCTGCCATAACCCCCGAGCTGCCTTCGAACAGCAAGCCGCGCCGCTGCCTCGACATCATGAGCTGAGACAGCACTTCAACTCCTCAGTTTCTCAGTTTAAACTTAGCAAAAACAAAATTAAAAGTTAAGGGTGTTTTTAAGGGGCGCAGCGAGAGACCGTGTCGCGGATCCGGGCGGGGGTCGTCC
>VZRH01002939.1:0-61274 GCA_013397555.1 Urocynchramus pylzowi
TTCTGACTCAGTCTGTCTCCCTCTTATATTTTTTATTAGAACTAACTGAGAACCTTTTAGAAGAAAAAGGACATTCAGTCATTGAAGAATACTAATTTTAAAATCAGTCTTGTGTTATCAATAGTTTCATAGATTTGGGTTTGTTTTGGTTTTTTTTTTCCATTTGCATGTTCTGACTAGAGAAACAGATAAATCCATCCTAATTTGATTATTCATTCAGTGCTTAACTCACTTAAAAACATTATTTTCCTGAATTTTTTTTAATGTCTAATTCAGGTAAAAGGTTAAAACAAGGCCTTCCCATGTTGTAGTTTTAAACCCAGGATAATGAATATGAAGTTCCAGGATAGCCAATGTCACTGTTAGGAAGTAGCAGAAATGAAACAGAAATGCAGTAACTCGGAATGTACTGAGCACTGATAGGAGCTTTTCAAGGCCAGAGGCAAAACACTGAGCAAAACTGAACCTTGATTCTGATTTTTCTGTACCTCAGATGAATGCTCAAGGGAATGCTCTGGGCCATTCTGAGCATTTGTTGACTTGTTTGTGGCATATTTCATTATTGCTAAAGGTAGAGTTTTACATTTACAAAGACATGAATTTCAACACAGATATTTCAAAATGGTTTCTCACCTCTTCGAGCCTGTTGCAAAGAGTAGCATTCAGACTGTATATACTCAATTCTTCATTCATAGTCACCTCACTAAAGATGACATAGATTTTATGGATTAATTCACTGACTGCTCTTTTTGTTAAAAGCCATCCTGGCTATCAAGATGAAAACAATTACCAGAACACACAGAGCACTTTCAGCCTCACTAGGTGATAAACAGACTCTTCCTTCAAGTAAGCCATATAAAAGGGTTTCTTTTTCTCTGCTCTAAGTTAAAATGTTCTCACAGACAGGGTTTTTTTTCCCATATAGAATATTAAACTTATATTTCCTAAAATACATTAGAGAGTAACAGAATTTAAGCATTTTGTTCACATAATCTAGGGAAGTCATTCCCCTTTTATTTTTAGTGCCCAAAGTTCAGTTTCAATTAGCTCTACACATGCAGAAGGACATCAGGGTTGTACTTGTAATAGCTATAAAAAATTTAAATACATATCTTGAGTAATACAAATTCTAGATGGAAACTGGTAGTTTTATTCATTGTCAAGGCCAAGAACTCCACCAGCATGAAGTTGAACTTGTACATTTATTCTCAAAGTTATATAACCATCTGAGTTCTAACTGAACCATAAGAAAAGAATTCAGGAAATACTGATTTCTCTATACTAAATGTAAAGATTACAAGCACCAAAATCTTTCAAAGAACTAATTTTCTGTGTTTGCATTACACTGTAGTTTTTCATAGTACAGAGGTAACACACCTTCCATCTGTAGATAAAAGGTGTGTGCATTCTCTTCATGAAGGTGCCTTGTCCTTGCCTACTGTCACTTATCTGAGGTAGATACTCTACACAAAGTTATGTTTACCAAGGAACAACAAAGAATGTGCAGGGAGATTTATTTTCTGCAGTATATGTCTTTCTCTTTCAGGTTTAGGTTGAAGACAGAAGATGACCTCAGAAGTTTTGAATAATTTAATCCTATCTTACCATTGCATTATGAGACAAAAAGCCAATTATAAAATGTTACTATTAAAAGTATTTTTGTGAGAAATGAATTCAGGTACATAACACTGAAATAATATTTACAACAACTTGCATTAATTTGACAAATAAACCAGTAATAATAGTTATTATAGATGACAACAAAATCATTCAGGGATGCCTTTGAAGGTTGCTATTGTTCCCAAAGGTCTCCTGGAAGTAAACACTATTTTTTTAAATTCAATATTAAACTTTAGATATATCATGTATCTGAAGAAAACAAGCATTCTTGTGCAAGGGGATCATTAATCACAGGCAAAGATTTTTTCAGAAAACACTATCAGTCTGTTTTCATGCCTCAGAGTGTCTGCCTAATCTCTACATGTTTGTTATTTAATAGAAGTTAAAATTAGTTGTGATGTCCATCTCTTAAAGTGCAATAAAACTTGTGAAAACAATTTTTTAAGAAAAACTAACTTCATATCATAACTTGCATTAGCATTTAATAGCATAGCATAGAAGAAAGTAAACTTTTTACAGAACTCCAACTGGATATGACAACCAGAGTAAATTATTGTTATAAACAATATAAAAAATCCTGATAACCAATTCTATATAGATATACATATACGTATATATATTGATATATGTGTACACACACAGACAGACATCATTTTAAAAGCACATTAAACAGAAATCCTTTACTTGTTATGTTTTTGGTAGGAACCTCTATGGAAACTTAAAATATCTGTGCAAAATTTTTGAGATCATCAAAACCAGTATTTGTTGGGTTTCTTTTCTATACACAGTGATTAGACATGCTTTGGAAAGAATTTTTAAAATACAAATTATTACTTTTTTGCAAAAGATAAATATAAAATTATTGATTGTAAAAATGCCTAACTGCTGCCAGAAGGCCTTGTGACAGCTGTAGCATGCTGTTTGTGTTTTCATTATTTTAGGCAGATTCTTTATACATGTATATGCATCTGAAATGCGATATATGATAAAAAAGGAAAAAGCGAGTTTGGGTTTTTTTGAGCTGAAAGCCAGTACTGGCTCAGCAACAAGTAGGAAACATTAATTGAGGAAAAATGATCATTGATAAGTGGAACTTAGAAAGAGGGGAAGCCTCTTTCCAGATGTATGTTTTATAAGCAATGGCTGATTCCCTCCCAGATGCACCTTAGTTTTCTTGTTCCTCTCACGCCTTTCTGTAAGTGGAGGTGATGTACCAAAGAGATTTGGGCTGTAATTTTAAATGGAAGTTCAACAGTACAGAAATGAACAGTAATTAATATGAGGTTTGTTTTTCTTAAGATTTCTGGAGGGAAAGATATTTATGTCCTTTATTGTTTTCTAGGAGTTTCTTATGTTTTTCACAGCTAAGGAATCTGTAATTTAAGTTTGTGTAATAGAACCCTGACTTTTTTGTTCAGCCTTTACCTTTTTAATAACATGGTCTGATCAGCACATAAACCATCTCAGTAGAACATGGCAAATTTTAAAAGGAATTAAACACAAACTTTTTCAGTGTCATGAAGAAATTCCTAATAAGAATAAAGTTATAGACAGAACTCTTCTGAGTAATGTTTTGCTGCTTCAAATATATGTATAAAAATATCGCAAACCCTCACCCAAATATCTTTATTTTTTGATAATTAGATAATATTCCAAGCAAAGATCATGGGGTTTATTTTTTTGTTCAAAACTCTTACTCTTTATAAAGTAAAGCAGCCCATGCTTAGCACAAAATTTAATATCAAATTTATGCCAGCTTTATTGTTTGTAAAGTGAAATATAAAATTGCTGAAATAAGAAACTCTCACACAATGAGCAAAACTCTAAATGTTTTCAGTATTTTTAAATTACATCCTGTGCCAAAAGACATGGAAATCAACAAATGAGAAAATAATAATGAAATCTGAAACTGTGTAGTTCTTATGACAGATGAGTTCAAGAACACTGAAACAGCAGCTACAAGCACAGCAGAATTTCCAGCTCCTGGGGATCCTCTGTGTCTTGTGCTAATATTTGCTTGCAAGTGATTTTTTCCCCTGCAGGAAATGCTGGATTATGAGCTTTGTGTCTGAAACAGAATGTCACTGTGATGCACTAATTTTGTTATATATATGGGTTCATTTTCTTTATAACAGCATATTTAGCTTCTTGATAGAACATAAATATAGTAGTGAAATAACAGCATGACTTCCTGAGGTGGTAGAAGAAATGTGCTAGAAAAATACAAAATATATGGCTAAAGAGAAGCAAAGACAACTGAAAATAGCCTTAAAGCTTGATTGAATGATGACATAATACCCTGCAGACAAATGCAAAAAAAAAATCTACTCACAATGTTCAATAAGAAGCCATGAATGTAAATGGTATATAAGATTAGATTAATCTTTTCAGACTTGCAATCCACGTAAGAGGAAGGTTAACAGGGAGCTTACTGTTGTAAAATAGAATATTACTAATTCATTCAATTTACTAAAGAGAGGCTTCTAAGTTTAACCTCAAAAATGTATTTTCTTATTGTACTGGAGGAAAAAAAAAATAGTACTTGAGGAGATTACTTTTATCCTAATTTCAGGAGTCTCTCTGAAGGAAATGAGAGTTAGATAACATGAGTCTGATGTGTTAATTCCTGAAACTCTAACCTATTTGTGAAGCTGCTTAATTCCATAATTATTTTAATTTTGTTTTCTAAAGATCCCCAGTCATCTTAGCTGCAGCATTAACCATTAAATTGCAGTGTACAGTATATACAAGTCCACTGCTGGTTCCCACAATTGGACTTAGTTGCTTAATGGCCAAAATCCATGCTGTTAAAGTCTCTCAGACTTTGAAATAGGAAAACTTCAAAAAAATGGTTGTTAGAAGTAGGAATTGGCCCAAGCCACAGCTTTATTAGGGATGACACTAAGAACTGAATACTTCAGTTGATTGGATCACGGTGCTGGGAATGGTCCCTGACACTTTGTCATTTAGTAGAATAGATGTAGTTTAAATTTATGCTTCTAGGTAGAATCCTAATAGCACCAATGTGCTCAGTGTCAGAAAGTTGATACTACCTGTGGAGCAGCAGTTCTCAGAGCAGAGATATCATTTAAACCTCATTAAAACACAGAAATAGCTCATTGGTGAGGGATTTAACCTAAATTTGGGGAAATAGAGCTTCCAACACTTATTTTTGTTCATTTGGCCTGAGATTAGAGTTTATATTTCCTACCAGTGTGGCTTTATCTGTGTATTACTTTAGGCTTGGGAACTGTAAGCACCTCTTTTTCTTAATATAAATACGTTTTCAATGTAGTTTACTCTGCATTGTTCTTGTGCATTCCAGTTCCTAATGGGTGCCTTNNNNTTTTTGAGTTTGGCTGAGACTGGATTACTGTATACTATCAGAATACATTAAAACAAAAAGGACTGGAAAAGCTATAGCCCTTAATAAATTATATCTCACTGGTCAAGGGTGAAGTAGAGGATCAATAATTGTTGTTGATGTGAGGAGAA
This sequence comes from Urocynchramus pylzowi, assembly GCA_013397555.1. NCBI lineage: Eukaryota > Metazoa > Chordata > Aves > Passeriformes > Fringillidae > Urocynchramus > Urocynchramus pylzowi. Next base: position 5,116 of record VZRH01002939.1, read on the forward strand.
GCAGGGAAGAGAATGCAGGACAACAGAATGCAGCTCCAACAGGGAGAGGCACTACTCATAGTGGTAGAAGCCCCTGTAGGTCCCCCCATGTTTTGACTAACCCAGTTCAAGTATTCCAAACCAAAGCAATTTAAGTATTAGTATCCTCAAGTGAAAGAAAATGTCTAATTTCCCCTCAGGAAGAGTGATTTACATTTGTTCTTTCAAAATCAGCTTCCACTTTCCAGTTTTGGTGTCTTCTCACTTTGTGAGATACTGAACTTTCCTTATACATCATAAAAAGAGTGAGTTGTGATTAAGATTTACAATGATGATCCATCTCTTTTGGACCTAGACAGATTTTTTTTTAGCCAAATGACCTAGAAAAGACAACAACCTTTATTACTAGGGTTGTAAAGCAAAAAGTAGGTGAATCATCCATTAAAGTTATTTATTTCTCTACAAGAAATAAAAAACTTTTTAAACTTATGATCCTAATATGGCAAAAATTAGAAAGTGTCAGTATGAAAAACATTGTTCAAATACTCTGCAAATTCCAGAAGCAAATACATTTTAGAAGCTTATTAAAGTCAAACTTTAATTTATATATATGCACTTCATGTTTGCACAGAGCTAGTGAAAATGGACCCTACTTCATCACTCTGACTTCTCAGTGCTAGGACCATACAAAATAAATGAGGAAATTTGTAATTTCTGTTTTTAAATTTCTTACTGTTGCTTTAATAAATGTACAAAAAATATGACCAGCATCCGCAAGAGCTATTAAGACTTTTTTTGTTTCCTGAAAAATTAACCTCAAAGTCAGAATTGTAATTATTTACCTAATGAGGTAATTTTCTTCAGTACAACAGCTCACACACAAGGCTGGAATACCTCAATCATAAGTAAGATAAATTCTCCTTGCTTTTAATTCAAGGTAGTCCAACGTATATCAGCTGGAGTTGTATGAAAAAGAGCTGAATAGATTTTCAAGGGCTGTGGAGAGAGCTTACAACCTTTAACAGACTAGCTCATGCTGTTAGAAAGATGTCATTTTTTCAGAATTACAGACACTTGAAAGAATTAATTACTAAAATGAGAACAATTCACCCTTAAAGCCTAGAGATATGCAAATGCAATTAGCAGATGAATATTCTATATTACTTTAAATACACTTTACTTGACATTCACATGAATTGTCCATTTTACTGAATATTTTTGAGTTCTCTAGGTCTACAGATAGTTGTGCTGTTGTTGGTCATGTAGACCTGTGGTCTGAAAAAACAAAACATCAGTCAGACTGACTGATGCACTAAATAAACTCAATACAGTTTATAGAGCCTGAGAACAGTGAAAGAATGGGTATTATGATGTGCAAATAAAAACAATATAAACTTCATTATATGAAGCCAAATGTAATAATTGGTTTTCCTTTGACTTATTTTTAAATTTTCTGTCAGAGATCATATTTTATAGGTTGATGACTTTCATTTTCTAGTAATTAATATTGGACATAAAAATCTAATCTGGTATATTTATGTGTGCTTAGAATTTGCTAATTAAATTACAAATGTAAGTGATTTTGAAGAGAGTTTTACTTGTCACATTTCATAGCAATCTGATTTACATGCTTTACTAAATAAGTGTTGAACTTCATTTTACAGCTTGGGTATTTAATTAGCTTTGTCTTTCTTTATGCACCACTCAATGACTGAAGACCATCTTTTCATGGTTTAGCTGGGAACTAAACCCTTTCAGGTAAATTTCTGTAGGCAAGATCATTTCAGCATATTTAAAATTATTCATGTTGTCTAAGAGTTTCTAAAATGGCATCCAGAAATTAATGAAGTGCAGACATGAACTGAAAATAGAAGTATTTTATGCAATTATGTAACCAATAAAAAGTAAACTACAATATGTGGTTAGTCTGAGGTGAAGATAAAAGATATTCTGAAATAATCCATGTATTAGTGCAATCCCTACAACATAAATAACTGAAAGTATTACTGATGTAAATATTTATTAGGTCTCCTGCTAGGTAAAATACTATTTTGTTTTTCATAACTCATAGTTCATTGATTCCAGCCAAAATTTTAATCTGAAAACATTGTCAAAAGTCATATTATTCTGTGAATGTGTAAGTATGGAAAATTCCTTTATTGTGTTGCAAGTACTTGAGGCATAAAACCTGCTATTCTGAGCCACCTATGAGGTAGAAGCCTACAGCTACATAAAATGGACAATGTGAGTATCCCTTTCACTGTGTTGTAAAAATCTTTTAGCTTTGCAGTCAAATATCAATATGAATACTAAGTTTAAATAAGCATGTTAAATATCACACTAAATTTTCAAAGACTTTATGACAATGTGTGTTTTTGGAACATCACCATGTGAGAAAAGGACTGATCTTAGAATGGGCCATATTTTCAGATGATGTGGCATATTCAGCCTCTGCAAATAAAGTTCCTCTACAGGATTATCAAAATGAGCACCCAGATAATTAAGCTTTTAAATAATGAATAATTTTTAAAAAGAAAAAAAGGGAAGAATATTCAATTGGAACTCACATCAAATATGTACAAAACTGTCCTAAAAAGAATGAAGTAAATGCAACATAGCATTGACTGTAATAATGCTAATATTTATTTCTTCTAAATATAATTATATACTGCAAATAATGGCACTGTATTTCAAGATAATTCACATTTAAATCATAAACAATTGAGAGAGTATTTTTGTGCAGAAAACCTATTTGGAAAAAATGTCTTTTTTACCATAAGACATCATACTGGTAAACAGATGTTGAGCCACTAGCTATGGAAACAAGGTGAACAAAAAGTTAGGAATATAAATACACCAATTAAATAACATGAAAAATATACTTGATTAGCTATTATATGTTTTCTTGCTGTGTCTAAAAACACACAAAGAGGTATGAAAACCACATTTTTATATATATATATATATATGTTTACATGCACACATATCCTATATATGCATAACCTGTTATATGAAGTGCTGACCCCTAAGAAGTAGTGTGTTTTCAGCAGATAAAAATTAGCTAGATTCCAAGTACATTATCTCAGTGTTTGCAGGTATTCCCAACAGAAAGAATAGGAAGGTTTCGATAACAACACAAGCTGATAAGCTTATCTATTAGAAGTCTCTTTTAAGGCTGACTGCTTAATATATCCAGTTTCTTTCCAAAGTCATTTTTTACTATCATATTTATTATATTTGCAACATTTAAGATTGCAATATTACACTTAAAATATATTAGTTTTGTCATAGTCTATAGAAAAGCTTGCTTTGTTGGTTTCTTTGTTTTTTGGTGTTTGCTTGTTTGTTTTCTTGTTGTTTTTTTTTTTTTTTTTTNTATAGAAAAGCTTGCTTTGTTGGTTTCTTTGTTTTTTGGTGTTTGCTTGTTTGTTTTCTTGTTGTTTTTTTTTTTTATTTAAAGCATCAAATTTGGTGTAAATGAGCTTAAATGTATTTCCTCCCATTGTAGCCAAGGACACATAGATTAGTAGCTCCTGTCAGACTTAGTCATCAGGATCCTTACAATGATTTACTATTTTTCCTTTCCCCAGGCATCCAAGCAAAGAAAAAGAATAGTTTATTCAACCTGGTCTAAAAGTGTCATCTATTTACATGGCCAGACTGAGAGGCATCCCAAAGAAGGAGGTAACAGAGGTTGTAACAATCCTTGCAGTGCATTTTGGTTCAATATATGCTCTGCAAGCCACCTGGAATGTGAGATGTTGTTCGTGTGTGCTGTGGCAATCCCTGAGACAGAAGTGCTGGTGGAAGCTGAGGGATTTAGCAGCACCCTGGCCCTTTCAACTTGTGGAGTCATGCAGAGATGCTGTGTGTTGCTGAGAGAAATCTTCCTGGTGTGGGCATTAACATTCGCTTCCACTGATACCTTAATTTTTAGCTTTCATATTTTCCAGATTCTGTACTGCATTAGTGTATAACTCTGAACTTCATATAAAGTGTTAGCAAGTTTTCCTCACAGTTTAGTCAGACAAAATAATCCTTTTCCAGCCCAAGAACCAAGGACACTGCTGCAACTTCAGGCCCCAAAAGTGTAAACAACAGTGAATTGGGGTGAGCAATCTGGGAGGATGGGACTTCATAACCTGAAGCTGCAATTGAAAATTAATCCCAATATGTAAATTGACCAAAACTTATAAAGTGTAAAAATTTGTGATCTGTCATCCATCTTGGGTGGAGCCACGGCCGGGCTCTTGTACTGCCCAGGGTGAATCCTTTGAAAGCCTTTTAAGTAAACACCTACTTTATTCCTTTAATCCTGTCTAGCCTCTGTTCTAGGTAGCCTCTCAAGGCATCACCACCTTCATGTGTTTTCTTTGTCCTCTCACACACAGATGTTCTTCCTGACCATCCTGATAATACCTTTTTCTTCCTCTGTCAGTGCTGATATATTGGTTTTGATAGTAAATTATGAAGAATGTACAGCAATTCAGATTCATCAGCACCTTCCACAGCTGCATTACTACTTTCAAAATTGAGGTCTCTTTTATAATGCATATGTCAGGTGACAGGATTCATCTTGCCTTCCTTACTGGGCTATCATTCTGTAAATGACATCATACTATGCCTTATAGTCAATTAGAGGTCATTCTACTGTTCAAATAAAATAGGGAGACATGTACAAAAAATAATTCAACATAGGATTTCTGACTATCTTTTGATGCCATTTCTGCCATTTTAAATTTAAAATGTATTTGGCTACTCCTTTTAAAGCTATGAGGGTGGGTTTTATTTTAGCTAAATTTAGATGTCTAGATGTAACTTGTGGGGCAATTTATCTCACCTGTTGTTGATCCTGTTTGTCTTATTTCCAAATGTGTATCTAATTGCTTGCATAGGGTAATGTTTCACGCTGTTAGATACAGCAGATATTATATGTAGTCAGATGACTCCACAATAAAGCAACTTTTTCAAAAGAAATTGAAATATCTAAGTCCTTATTATTCTCAGTAACACCTGTGGTAAGCCAACCCTATAGCTTTTACTAAAACATTTTATGGACTTCTGTAAGGTTCAGAAGTACTGGGAGGCGTGGAGCAAAGTTCTCTAACATATGGACCAGCTGACAAGTATTCACATCACAGGGCAATGATGAACTATACTAATGTGCTATCATGCATCAAGAAGTAATATTATTATCTTTGAAATAATAATTTCCAAAGGTTGTGTATTTTGTGTCCTGAAATATTTTGTTTCCATGGAAAAACACTGCATAATATGATCTATCCACCTCAGAAAGGCATACCACATTAAACCACGTTGCATTTTATGGTGTAAACATGTAAATATTAGGAACAATTTCAATGACAACGTCCAAAGTTAGAATTAAGAACATAAATAGGAGTTACATCCAGTGAAGAGTTAAGCATTTCTAAAAGGTTTTTAATCCTGTCCAAATGTATATGTCTAAGATAGGTGTGATGAATTGCCATCTGTCTCTATTCAGAGCAGATGACTAGTTCAAAGTACGTGCCAGACTGTTACATAAACAAAGACACATTAAAACAGTTACAGGACAAGTTTAAGCTTTTGGTATCAAAATTCTCCATACATCTAAGCTTCAGCTTCTAGACATGTTGAGAAGAGATTCAGTTTCACTGCACCTAACATTATCCAAATCTTCAAGCTAGCAACCCTTTCCTTTTTTCATCTGATGGGCTTGTGTAGGTGGTGGAGGTGGAGGGAAAATGTTATGCAAAAGGCACTGAAAAGCTCATTTGGGATGCTGTACATAACTGCTATTGGAGCTCTGGAACACTTATTTACTTGGTATACTCCTTAAATAGTTATCTCATTTCAATAGGCAGCTCTTTGGAAATCAGACTACCCTTTCCTTCTGTTTCAGGTAGTTATATGGCCAGGTAAAATGGATATGAAATAGTAGAATTGCACCATTTTGCTGTCAAAAAATGTCCCCAGACCAAAAAAAAAACAAACCACCAACCACCACCACCACCAACAACAACAAAAACCAAACCAAAATAAAAACAAAACAAAACAAAACAACAACAACAACAAAAAAAAAAACCACCTGGGGAAATCCCTGCCATTTTTTAACTCTCATCATAAGCTAAAGAAAGCTTCATGCATCATGGATTAGGAAACCCAGGAGCACCAGTGAGTAACAAAAATCATCTGTGCAACTTATCTAGTACCTCTTAGCTATAAAGGAGTGGGGAAAATTGCCAGGAAGTATTTTTTTTTTTTTTACAAGCTCAGCTCTTAAGAGCACAGGATTCTGAAGCCCATCATAAGTTTCTTTTCATTGCATACACTATGCTGGTTTTGTCTGCTTTGCAATGCTTCAAAGGCTTCTACTTCAGTTTGCATCTATGCATACAGAGACACCTACAGTATGAACAAATACATCTAAGCTACTTTCCTCAGTGATCTTTTATGGAAAATGAAAATAATGGGTAAAATGACTTTCTATCTTTTTAAATATTAACTTTAGGATGTGTAAATGAGACCCTCACAGGGGTTATGTCTCTCTATTTTCTGTAAGAACTTATTTCATTCTACACATATGCATATTATCTGATGAAGCCTATAAGCAGTGGAGAAAGATGATTTATAAAAAAAAAATATTTTTTATTTAATTGTAATACCTGAAGACTCTTAGCTGGTGTTTTGTTCTTGCATTAAACTGCTTTGAAATGCCATGGACTTCCTTTGCACAAACACATTTGTTAGAAGTCCTATTAAAAGCTTCATTTCAGTACAAAATATTAAGTTGATCATTTGTTACAAGGCACGGGTAGTCCACAGTATAGGCTGTTCCTGTTGATAATAGTATCCTAAGGAAAACTCAACATTGCTGATTCAGATATAACAACTTATAAAGTTGTTATGAAGTAGTATCATGCCATTTTTTAATGCTGTGAAAGGAGTTATCTTGAAGATGAAACAGAGAAATTCAGCACTGATCCCACAGAAGTACTAAAACTCCAGTCACACTCATATCAGTTGCCCAGCTAAGTCATGGCAGCCTGTATCCACCCTGCTGACAAACTGCTGGAACATGACCTGCCCAAACAGTGCCACTCAAAGCAGCTGTCAAAGGTCACAGAACCACAGAACTGCTGGTTGTAAAGGATTGATGCAGGTCATACAGTTCAGCTCCCACATGCAGCAAGACCATTGACAATAATAGATCAGGGCACCTGCAAATTTATCCTACTGAGCTTTAAATACCACTCAAAGGATGAAAGTTTTCTTCAATTGCTCTGGCAACCTTGCTGCAGTGCTACACTGCTTTTCTAATGCTGAATATTTTCCTAAATGTCTAATCTGAGCCATCTGATCCATATTTTTTTTCATTCCCTTTATTCTTCTCATCATTTATTTGCTGAAAAGAGTGACACTCTGGTCTGTAACTGCTTTGCAGGTAACTGCAGCTCAGCTTTTGAGTCTCCTCCAGGACACAAGCTCACCCTTTAGCCTCCTTGTTTTCAGACAGAACAAGTCCAGCTCTGTCAATGGCTGTTTTTATTTCCAAGAGTGCGAATAATGGTCCAAATGATGGAGATTAATGAGATCATAAGGCTGGAAGTGACCTCATTTAGCTTGTCCATTCTGCCCCAAGTAAGATCAATTGCAGCTATACCATTCTTGACAGATATTTCTCTAATCTAAACATCTCCAGTGATGAGAGCTCTCTAGCTTATCTGGCTCAGAGACTGAGATTTCTAGTAAAATATTTTGAGACAGATAAATTTGGGCCCAAGCTCTTTTCTCCTGTCACAGCCCATATTTTCAGGGCCACTGAATTTTCATGCTCTCAGCTGCAGCCAGCAGTGAGGGTGAGCACATCCCCTCCACAAGCACACACACTAGAAACAGCACACAGAGCCACTCCTGTGCTGCCACACACTCACAAACACAGTGAGCAACACCAATGGCTTGATCCTGTTCCTTCCCTCCTGCAGAGCAGGGTTAAAGCTTGCTAGTGGAATACACTACCATGTACACATACATAAGCACACACACATATATATATACATGCACATATAGACCATTTCCTATAGTGAGGCTTATATGGTCAAGCCAGTTGCTGGCTCCCAGACCCCAGTCTCCCCTAGCTGCTGTCATCCAGAGCTGGACCCCTCATGCATCACCTTTCCACTCCAGGATTTTGTTAAATAGAACTCTTCTCCTAGTGATCCTTGGGGGTTAGCTTTCTATTCTTTTTCTTTTTTTTTTTTTTTTTTTTTTTTTTTTTTTCGGNGTCTCCCCTAGCTGCTGTCATCCAGAGCTGGACCCCTCATGCATCACCTTTCCACTCCAGGATTTTGTTAAATAGAACTCTTCTCCTAGTGATCCTTGGGGGTTAGCTTTCTATTCTTTTTCTTTTTTTTTTTTTTTTTATTTTGTGCTGCTTCGATGTGTGGGTCTGGGTTTCATATAAGGGGACAGTAAGGTGTGGGTTTTCATACACAGGGATAGTAAACTCTCTTCATTGAGCAGGTAGACTCAACAATTCCTTCTCTAGCCAGGGACCCAAGGACAGCCAATCCAGATCTCAAGAGTATAAAGAGTATAAACAAGAGTATAAACAACATGGACTGAAGAGAGAAAAAACAAGAAGGATGGGACTTCATGGGCTGGGGCTGTAATTGGACAATTAGCTCCAATATGGAGTAATAGCTAATGGACCAAAACTTATAAAAATGTGAGATCTTGTGACAAAGACCTCTTCCACTTCCATCTTAGAGTCATCTGGGCAGAGCCAAAGCCGTGGCTCTGGTGCTGCCAGGGTGTGGCCTTTGAAGGCCCTACAATAAATATCCTTTCATTCCCCTTAACTCTGTCCAGCCTCTGTTCCAGCTGTTTAAGGCATCACTAGGACTCAGCTTATTTGGCTGGGGGTTCTCTAGCATATACACAAGCCTCACATAGGAAATGCAGTCAGCTCCAAGATAGAAAAAAGATTAAATGAAAGTATAAAATATAGACTGCAGTGAACAGGTGTAGAGCTTTCCAGATGAGTATACTGACCAATCTTTTTTCCCTTTTGGTCCTTTCCTCAAACATTTCATGTTCTATCAGTTCCCTTAAGACAGTTTGGAAGTTTTATACAATCTGCATGTTCTCTTTCCACTGGACTCCAAGATAAGTCCTACAACTCTTCAGGTAACATCCCTCTAGATTTGATGGCTTTCCAGAGACGTCTCTTTTTGATGCATCTTAGTATCTTTCACAGCAGGGACAGTGATCTGATTATTCTCTTCTGATGTCTGTTTATGGAGGAGCTTATTCAGCCTGTTTTGGAGGCAATTCTTATTAGGTCACTATAGTCTTTTCACTTGATATTGTCATCTGCTCCTTGCCAAGTCTTTGTGATTAGCATTTACTCACATAGCCTAGGAGAATTCACAAACCATGGAGCAGCATTCAAACAAAATCACAAGACAAATCACAGTGAACTGCTGCCACTACAAAAGAATGATGGTGAATGATGCAATGAAGGGTTTTGCAGTCTCGTTATAGTTGGTATGTCTAGAAATTATTTTATCCCAAAGACATTAATCAATAATTTTTCAGCCACTGATATCTGAAAAACATTTTTAGAGATTTTTTTTCCCAAAAACAGTGCTAAAAATGTCTTCAAAATTTATCCTAAAAGTATAAAACCTTATATAGAAAAAGAGTCTAGAATGCACTCAGTTGAATTTAGTGCCAGATGACTAATAAGCTGAAGGTCATAAAAGCAGGGCTTTATCTTCACAGTAGGTTTGCTTTCATTCCTGTGCAAACCCTAACTAGCTAACCAAATTATTTAACTGCTCTAATCCTCGCCTTCATTCTACTTTTCTTAATGTGCTTTCTTGTTTTTATGATGATCATTTAGGCTGCTTGCATTCCATGCAAAATGATTTTATTGGAATATCTCCAGGACATTGAAACTTGCATTTATACATTTTTGCACAGTGTTCACCACTTACTTGAGTACATTTTGGCATTGTTTTAAGTAAAACTAAATGTAAATACCCAGGTATAAATTTATTAGGTTCTCTTCTTAACTAATATTAGAAATAATGTGGTGATGTTTGTTTTGGGGTTTTTAAACTGACATCTTGTTCCTACTGTTCAAAATTATTTTTCAACCAAGCACAAAGAGTGCAGAGGAAAATGGATTGGTAGACTATTCTGAAATGGAGCTCCATTTAGAGGATTCAGCAATAAACTCAAGGGTTTTTTTATTTAGATATGGCAGACTCAATTAGCATCTCATTAGCAATAAGCTGTATAAATAGGCATGTTCAGCAAAGAGGGAAAAAAGTCAATAGTCTGCTGGCAGTCACTCCGTATCCCAGCACCAAGCTTTCAACATGCAGAGAAACTCTAATTAGAAGCTTGTCCATGTGCATGCATCACTCATTAACTGCCTCTTTACTGAAACAGAATAATGAATTGAGCCCTTTAATGTGACACTAATAAATTGCCACCATTTTGGGAGTATTTGAATGTAAAATGGTGATGTTCATTATCAAAATTATGTTTGATGAGTTGGGTTTGTTCTAGCTCATTGAGAAGGGCTCAAACAATTGTTAGGGCTCATTGTTAGGGCTCCTTCCAAAAAGCAAGTCTGGATGCTTTTGGCTTACTCCACAGAACTTTAAGTGAGTGTCTGGATCTCTGAAAATCAACACTACAAACTATAGATATGATAGATGATGTAATGTAATGTGATGTAATGTAATGACATGTTTCTGCATCTTGTAGCTACATGTGCAAGGGTAATTGAACATGGCTTGAAGGTATTTCTTAGGCAGAAATTCAGTCATCTCCCATTTATAGCATTTCTCCTCTACTACCTGAGTCTATCAGAAGGAATTCAGCTCTATATATATATATATGGAACATACCTGACAAATATTTGGGCCTAGACAAATCATCTGTCTCTTGTTTTGAGTCAATTTTCTCTCTTGCTAAGTTTCCTTCAATTTGTATTTCACCTTCTGTAGGAAACAAAATACACAAAATTGACTATTTTGCTTGTTTGTGAATGCTTGTTTGTGGAAGACACCAGTCTATGGATTTTGAGCCCCATGCTGCTCACTAAATGAGGATCAAAATTGTGTTTTTCAGAGCTGCATCGTGCCACTAATTGAGTTGTGCAAAGACTAATAGGGGGGCTACCTGGTCCCCTCTCTGGTAAAAAGGAGGCTAATCCCATAGTGCAGTGGGAAAAGCAGAAGGTGTTAACATTTTCCCTTTGTGAAATGCTCTCTGAAACTCTTGCCTTTGGCTCTAGTTATGTGATGGGTGTGCTTTGTGTCCTTAGTCATCCATACAGCTACCTTCATGTGTGGGTTCACATGGCTGATTAGAGACAATTGCCCTAAAGGATAAATCAGATAAAGGGCAAGTTAATAAAGCAGAACTATTGTGGTATGCATAAAAGAACTGATAACTCTTCAGGACAGGGCACATAAAGATAAATTATGTATTGCTCAGATTAAAAGCAAGCAAACTGTATTCATCTGTGACTACAACATGGCTGTCAAAATGTGCTTATGAAACTGCAATAGCAAATATGAATTTTTGCCAAAGTAGTTCTACACAACAGGTAAGGTTAGCTATATTATGGAGAAAAATCATAATGTTATCTTTCAAAAGTCATATAAAATGTTCAAAAGTCATATAAAAACTTCCATACTGACCTGTCTCAGCTATCAAATTTTAAAGAGCCTTGGAGAAATATTGTTAAAATAAAATCATAAAATTTTCTTATCTACATTTCCTCACATTTCCTCAGTGAACTGCAAATTCATTAGAATTAGAAACCATGCATACTCAATTATGGGTATTGGAAATAATATTTTAATACTATGAACACAACAGGCAATTATCGATTCATCTTATACAACTCTTCCCTGGTTTTAGTAATATTTAACAAATAAATATCATAGTCCTTGACCATACTTTTCCTAATAAAATTTCAAGTCTCTGTGACAAACTGAGTAACAGCAGGTAATATTGTATTCTATACAAAGACTTCCTTCTTTTTCTTCATGTGACAGTGTTTATTACACATAAAAGCTATCAAGGGGCTGTTTCTCTATATTAGATGTTATGTTGTATTAGGCATGCTCATAATTCCATAACATCAAATCAGATATTTTTTCTGTTCCAAAAGTTCCTCACAAAATGCATTTTGCATACATTTTCTGCAAAAGACTTTTTACAGAAATTATGCCTCTCTAGAAATAAGAATAGAGGTTTTTAGGAATTAAGTTTTTCTGGGTTTGATAGAGAAGAAATTATATATAGTCATTATATTATTTTCCTCAGCTATCATAAAGTTATACACATGTTCAATAGATATTTAGTTATATATTAAATTCATTTAATTCAGTAATCTGTAAAACAGGCTTTGTAGTATGAACTTGGAAAGTAGTGAGTTTGCCACATTTTTCTTGCCAGTTCTCATTACTTTTAGTTTTTTCTCATCCTGACTTTGATATATAGATTAGAAGCTTCTTATAGTAGGACAGTGTATGGAACAGTGAACTTGACATGCTGTGGAGCTTCAATTTCACTAATTGTAATACAAACATTAAATATGCTTAGCTTATCGAAAAGTTTTCTTAACTTAGAAAAGCTATTCAGGAAAGTTACTTAAGATCTTGTAATTCATCTAGTAACTTAGTGTAATTTAAGAGGACGTGCTGGGTAGAAACCAGTACTAACATTGTGTGGAAGTTAAATAAAAATAGTACTTGTGTTTTGTTTTACCTAAGTCAGCTAGCATTCCCCCTGAGAAATATTTTGTCCTTTGATTTTCAAGGCAGAATAGGAGAAAAAACTATAGGCCTAAATTCACAATAAGTCAATATTCTTAATTAAGATCTATTTCACTAATAGTCTGCCTGATCCTTCCTTGGCAGTGCTTTATCTCACTAAAGACTCCAGCAGACATATGATGGAGGATTAAAATCAGACAGCTGAAGCAGCTACAGCCACCAGACAGTCTCCTACTTTGTCCTTCTGATAGATTCTGCACTGAGCAGAATGCCTAATATTTTTCAAGAAAGTTTCTAAACCAGCATAGCAAGAAGAAATAAGTTTAACTTAACATATTAAATTGAAATAACTCTATTTTATATTTAGGAAACCGAAAACTTAGGCAGTGCAGGACCTGTTGCACGAATGACTCAGAGATCTGTATGTTTGAGCAATAACATCTGTGAGGGAACGATGAAGATGTTCCTAGGGCTAGGGTGATAACAAAAAAAGCCATCTGATTTTCACTGCTGCCATATGGTTTCAGACCTCTGAATGAAACACAAAGCTGATGAAGCTGAAGAGGCCCCCTCAGAAAAGTGTCTCTTTTTTTATATATATTCTAACGTTAGATGTCTTCTGGTTCTGAGGAATTCCATGCTCCTAATTCTGACTACCTAACCCTGACTACACATATTTAAGAAATGTATTTGCTAATTTCCTACATAAGATCCCATGAAAATACAGAGAGACACTACACAGATATTGTTATAACTTCAGCTGTAATAAACAATGGCATCTTAAAGTCTTTATCTTGACATGATCTGCTGTTTGTTTTTTCTCTTGCCAGATCCAAATCCCAGAGAATTTTCGTTTTGCATCACAAAGAAGTTGGATTGGATAAATATAGATATGTCCTCTGTGGGTGACTAGATTTTTTTTTTTCTTGCTTGATGCATATCAGATTTCCAATATACCCCATCAAAATAAAATTACTTCTGCTGGAGAACCTTTACAGCAACTCACCAGGAAAAAATTAAAATTTTAAAGTGTGAATGCCTGAATTTAACTTGCCATTTCTCTTTTTTTTTTAATGAACAATGAAGACAAAGAAGCATTTCTGAGAGTGCCTACTATTTATTANATATCAGATTTCCAATATACCCCATCAAAATAAAATTACTTCTGCTGGAGAACCTTTACAGCAACTCACCAGGAAAAAATTAAAATTTTAAAGTGTGAATGCCTGAATTTAACTTGCCATTTCTCTTTTTTTTTTTAATGGACAATGAAGACAAAGAAGCATTTCTGAGAGTGCCTACTATTTATTACATAAACACCGGATTATTTAAAATCTAAGGTAAACTACAAAGATAGATTAGTTGAAAGAACTCCAGAAGTGTTTCTCTATCTTCATGAGTAATAAAACTCTAGGATGACTAGCTGAGATATGAGAATTTATATTTTAAATTTTAGTAGAACAATCCTACCCTACTGATAAAAATATATCATTTATAATGTCACATAACAGTTGAGGCTTCCTCTACAGTCAGTAGAGGGAAGTCAGCACCTCCTTAAGGTGCTTCATCTCAAAGCTCACTGGCAGGTTTTTTACAGCAGGAGAAAAGGTCAAACTGCCATTTGAAAGCCACTATTTACTGAAACTATCTTGAGGGAATCTAGACAAAGAAGTGAACACACCATTTCAATTTCAGGTGGCTTTTAAAGAAGATCAATCTTATCCATTGAAACTTCATTGATAACTTTTCCATTTTTCTTAATCACTGTCTATTTGAAATCCATTTATGTGATTCTTTAATAAGGCTTCAAGATTTCATACAAACTCTCTCATAAACAGACTTAATGTGCAAAGTTTGTTTCTGGTGTTTCTGCACTGCTGTCATTTTGTGTCCAAATGCTGCCTTCAAGTGTTGTTTCTGTAAAATACTTCAAGATTTCTTGTGACATTTTCCTAAGTTTGATGAATAATGAATGAAATAGTCTTCCAGTATTTTCCAAAGCTAAAATTAATTTTACTGAGCTTTTCAACTATATGTTTAGTGGCAATTACAGAATATAAACTATTCCCTTCTGCATATTTGAATTTGTATTTGTATTTTTCCTATTTAAAAAGTATCAAAGAATCAGACAAAAAACCGTGTCCAATTAGAATAAAATATTCAAAATGCAGTAGAACTTAATTGAAGAGCTGAGTTTAACCTCTAGAAAATGTTTCCTCATTATAAATGTAATTATGCTGGGCTTAGGGCATAATTGTTTTCTGTTTGTTGTGGGGTTTTTTGTTGCTAGGTTTTTTTTGGTTTTGTTTTTTTTGTTTGTTTGTTTGTTTTTGTTGTTGTTTAATATATCCATAGTTTTATATTAAAAGTCTATAAATTGGCTGATTTTATAATAACATTTTACTTCAGAAGAGAAAAATAAAATCTAGCCTTCTACTTTAGGTGATGTTGGCCAGCTTACAATAAATCAATAAATTTCTGCACTTTATGCAAATTATGTTCTTTATGTTGAAATATTTTCCTCAAAGAAAAATATTATATTCTGGTCATTTGTATAATTTAAAATTATAAACTTCTCTCCTGATCTTTATTAACAGTGTTTATACATATTTACTATATGATACAGAACTATTCCAGCAACATTAAAATAATTATTCCAGAATAAATTATGCTTTCAGCTCTTTCATAGGTTTTAAAGGCAAGCTTTCATTCTTATCCAAAAACTGGTCAAAGAAACATTGCTTTATTTTGACTGGTCAGACAAAAATTCTGGGTTATGAATTTACAGAAGTACAGAATCAGACACACAGCTCTGAATGATGTGCTTGAAACCATGTGGTTTTGAGAAATATCCATGATAATGATCAAATCTAATTGTGTTTGCAGAATTAGAAGGATTTTGAAAAGCTCTTTAGGCAATATAGAGCTGCAGTATAAAGACCCAGCAAATAGCCATTACAGGTAATGTCATATAGCTTCATAACACATCTATCTCCATACACTAAGATTTTGCTTTGTAATAGTTAAAGCTTAGGGCAACAGATGTATGGAAAACAGTTGTGAAGTACATGTTGGAAAGGAGCATCATTCAGATGTCTTCTGAATCACTTAACATTTTGCTGTTTGTCCAAACTGAGCTTCATTCAGCACATTGCTGCTTACTTGATTCTCTGTTACATATTGGCCAGCCTACTGAACTCGGCAATCAGACAAACTAGGAATAAATGGAATATACCTGCAACAGTAAATTGAACAAAATGATAATTTGGCTTGCCCATACTGTAAATTTTTTTAGAGAGATCCCTGGCATGGGTTTGGGCAATGTGAATTAGAACTATACAAACATTTCCCAGGTCTAATTTGGGAATTAGTAAGGATGATTTGGCAGGGACCATTTCAGAAAAGTGATTTGGATGCACCACTTTGTTTTGGCTAGTGAAAGTAATGTGGAAGCTGACAAATCATGCCAGCTTGGCTGCACAAACCCTACCTTGCTGCATTTACTAATGTATATTTCCTCTATGAGATTTGAGGAACTTATGGGTTTAATAATCTGAGACAACCCTAAGAATACCCAGCAAAGTGCTCCTGGGAGCAGAGAGAGACAGGAAAGAATAGAAAAGCAGGAAGACAGAAGTGAGATGGGAATGAGAAAAGAGAGTGCAGCATACTTACTCTGGCAATCATGGATTCTTAAAATGGTTCAGCTAGTTGTGAAACTTCAGCTCAGCACAGATTTTTAGTGAAAGTTTGGGTTACTAAATCTGGTAATTTTATATTTAACTTTTAAAATGTATACTTATTTAACAAGATGCATCCAGGAAAAGAAGATGGAAATGAAAATATAATTGTAGTCTATTAAAGTATTTAAGGAACAGGGAGTTTTTTATTCAGTGGCTCTTGGTCTACTTTCTTTTTTTTAATAAAGGTGAGCAATGGAGCTGAAAATTTTTCTGTAACAGAAAGGTGTCCCAGCCACCTTACTAAAATGTCTGTTCTGTGCTTCTACTCTTCAATCACCTGATGCACATATATATAATATCACATCATATGTGATACATCATATCATATCACATCATATATGATACATCATATCATATCATATCATATCATTCCTAAGAATGTTTAGGGTCCCTGCGCCTTCCTGGGAAACTGAATTTACACATGGCATGGACATGTATGACAATCAGGCTGAGTATAAGGTAAGTCAGCACATATCAGATTAGTTTGGAGGAGGACAAATCTTGCTTGGGAAAACATATATTTACCATGTTTTCTGAGCTCAGGAGCAGTTTTTCTTACCTAGGCTTGTTGTAATTGTGTTTTGGAAAAATTGAAGGGCCAACAAATTTCTGGTGCAGGAGGGAGACAGAGAAGTGTATGGACAATCTTCTTGCTCCCATGCAGGAGCATTGCAATTCAGGACCAAGATAAGGGAAGGCAGAGGAAGTCTGAGGCCTAGCAAATATCAATGCTCTGAGGATTTAGGATCCACATTGCCAAAATCAGTTATGGGTATGCTGACGGTGGGCCTCATGTACAAAGAATGCTCAGCTTTTCTCCAGCTGTGTTGCCCCCACAGACTTTTTTCCACAGACTTTCTCCAGCTGTGTTGCCCCTGTACCACACAAATGGTAAATTCCTGCACCTGGCTAATCAGACAGAGCTCTTGCAATCCTGAAATACTTGATATTGTAATGTTTTTCTACTCTTAAAAGAATAATGAGGTTGCCAGTGTTTAGTCAGTCCCTCTGACACCCAGTATCTTTTTTATTCTCATAGTTTACTTTTCAGGCTTGTTTAATCAAATGGGAAGAATAGACAGTCCTGTTTCGCTTTGTGCCTTTGTAACCAGGCCTTTCAAGCTGACAGTGTGAAAACATGAAAAAAAAAGACCTTCTATCTCCCTAGATAACTTACACCCAACACTCAAACAATTTGAAAGTTAGTGACTGAATTCAAAATAAATTTGGAAAAATAGATTTCAGTTTGAGGAAATCATGTTTAATACAAGTCTAGAAATAGCTAAATTCACTGAGTAACCACTAAACCAAAGTCAATTTTACTGCAGCTGTGAGAGTTGCCCTCATTAAAGAGAAAGGACTGTATAGTTTGAGCATTTCCAAACTGTAAAGAAGACACATTTTGAAAAAGAGTAATCAGGCAATGTTCAAACAGTTTTCAGTACCATAGAAAAATGTCTTTAATGCATTGCTAAAATACTAGCTAAGCAACAATCCTTTTCTAAGCTCTTAATTGAAACATATTAAGTGATAGGAATGGCAATGCTTTAGAAAGACTGTACAATGTGAGGGAAAGACTTCAGTGAAGAACTTGCCACAGTCAAGTACTATACTCCTGAATCTCATTTCCAAAGAGACTCATCTTTGAATTTTTGTCCTTCAGGTCCAGAACTCAAATTTATTTTCAAGTCAGGAAAAATGAGGGAGTGTTTTTATGAAAAAGAGCAAAAGACATGTCTGCTACAGAGTGCAAGGACTAACATTTTGGAATGCTTTTTAAACTTTTTTTTCTCAGATTTCTGAAAAAAAAATATTCCATTTTCTATCTGGAGGCTGAGATTCATCACAATAACTTTAGGAAACTGCAAGTCAGAAGATTGGTCTATGCTAGTGATCTCTTTAAATTTAATAAAGACATAAAGCTAGGGAACTACTTATCCTACGTATCTTAAACAGAAGGTTATAATAGAATTAATTTTCTTTTCAAAGTAGCAGTTTATCTTTTGGATGCTTCCTTCTCCTAAACCTTTATAGCTCTTGTGACTCTAATGCAGTCTTTTTAAACTTGATGGTATTAAAGACTTTAGAACAATGGAAAGTATAATTATAAACCATTTATACTATTAATAAATCTGCAAAATAACATTTTCCATTGCACATTTTAAAAAGGTATATTTCATATATATGTGTGTACCATTTAATTGTAAAATAAATTTTATACTGTCCTTGGCATTCACTTAGCTGGTCTTGTATACACAAATTGGTTTGGGGATTGCTTATATAAATATTTATTCAGAAGAAGGGTTTACAGCATCTTTGTGTACTTCTCACAATTTAATTGATAGTTAATCTTGTTTTACTAAGAAAAACAATAAACCAATAACATATTTTCCTTTTTTATGAGTATAACCAGTTGCCACCAAGTCAAATTGGGAGGGACGGAAATTTATAGACTATAAAAACATGGTAAATTTCTTCAGAAATCTATTAAACCAAATTAATTAATTGGCAATATAATATTAACCTTACAATTGTCTTGTTTAATGTAAAGAAACTTAAGTAATCACATAAAATAAAAAGTTTATGTGACTTATAGCACTCAATGCCTTTATCTCTTCAGCAAGTAATTACTAGGAACATATTTTTTCTTGCTCAGGTTATTTCAATGAAGCTTCTAAACCATACAGTGCAGAAAACAATCTTTCCATGGTTAAAAAAAAAAAAAAAAAAAAAAAAAAAAAAAAAAAAGTTGGTTATTTAATTTCCTTGGTAGAAATCTCTGAAAACACTTTTGTCTTAGGTTGGAAATGGGTGTGTGTATTCTATTCCCATCTGATGGGGCAGTTATCTTCTGTCAATTGGGCAGTTTTCTTTATCTCTTCCACAACCAATCCTCCCTGTGGGGAGATATCTTCTGTTAATGGGCCACTGAGTCCCACTGCATGGCTGATAAAATTACAGCACCATGGTGAGATGCTCTGCCCAGAGGGAGGAGCCAAGCATTCCTACCAGGATATAATCAGAGATTTGGAAGACCACAGCCAGCCTTTTCCACTGGGTTGCCAGAGGAGCAGCTTTCTTCTCCATTGGATCCCCAGATGAAGACCAGGCCCATCTACACCACCACTGGATCTTCAGAGGAAGACTACACCCTTCTACAGGATCATTGCTTCAACAGAACCACATCTGTCATTCCAGGAGAACTGCAGCCACCATTCCAACTGGACTGCTACCAACACCCTGACCCACAGGTGTCAGGTCATATTCTGACTCTCTCAGTGTTATTTTGTATTACTTCATTATTTTGTTTTGGTTTATTTTTTATTTTCTTCCCTAATAAAAAGCTGTAATTCCTACTCCTGTATCTTTGCCTGAGAGTCCCCTTAATTTCAAAATTATAACAATTTGTAGGGAGGGGGATTACATTTTCGATTTCAAGGGCAGCTTCTGCCTTCTTTAGCAGACACCTGTCTTTTCAAACCAAGACAACTTTTGACATGCTTGAGGATATCTTGATATGGACAGGTGTTTTTGCCAAACTGGTCTCTAAAATATTCTTGTATTTTGCAATTTTGTACAGTTAAAATGCATTTATTTCCCTTGACTACTTTCTTCCTTAGAAAGAAAGGGGGGGGGGAAAGTAATGCAACAATACATCTAGCCTTTTATTTCAGATACTATTAAGTCCATATGTTACCATATATTTTCCCACATGCTTATACTATGACAAAAATATCTCTATATATATCAACCCTGTGTTCAGCACAAATCCAAATCACAGCACCACAGGTGGCACCTGAAGAAAATTAACTCTACCTGAGCCAAACCCAGCACAACTATATGATTATTTTAAGAAAAGGAATCATATCTCTGATGGAGAACAGCTGAATATCCATTCTAGGACATGACTTTCGATTCCAAGTGCAGTTGTCAGTTCAAAAGTATAAAGTTCCATTTGAGATGTCCTCCAATGAGACACTTACATTCCAAGGGTGTTGAGTTGTATCTGCCAGTCCAGTGTAGACTCACAGGTGCTTTGCACAAATATAGATGATTGCATATAAACATTTCTATTTGGTTGCTTTTATATTGAACCAAATCTTACCATAGACACTTAAAGTGTGTTGAGAAATCTAAATTCTGCTGTATTTGTCCTTCCTTCTTTGTTCCCCTCAGTCCTGAAGCACGAAATTGTCTTAGACAATAGACAAATCTAGATGAAACATCTGAGCTATCAGAATGTAATTAACTCTAAAGTCTATAGGGATCAATGTCTTGCTTTCTAACGAGAGTACATAAGGACACTGAATAAAAGGAAGTTTTTCAACTTTGTTTAAATAGGCCTAATTTCAGCAATCTATCATTTGCCTTTCATCTAACTACTCTTCTGAATGTTTTTGTCAAGATAAAGCTGGTTATCTGTTTTTTCTTAGAAAGAAAAACTAGACTCACTATGCTTAATAGTATATAAAATTGACTTATGCTTACCTTTTTTTAATTAGATATGACCTGTAACATATTTAAAGGTATAGCTTAAATATTTGGGGGTATATTTTTAGACCTTCATTTGATTTTAATGTAAATTTAGTGTCCATCTGAAGGTAGGTTAATTCAAATTCAACTCCTGAAATTTGAAAAATATGTCTAATTTGAATCATGTCTTTAAATTTCATAATTTTAAATAGTATTTATACATATTGTGTTCTTTTGGATGTAATTTCCAAGTGTAATTTCTACTAAGGCAGAAGAGTAATCTCCTAATGTCTTCCTGCTTCCAAGTTTATATTCTTTGTTTGAGCCTTTTCATTGAAAAAAAAATTTATGCAGATGACTAATTTTATTGGTTTGGTATGAATAATTCCAGGCTTAAGGTCTTAGTCTAAACTGCAGGTGCAGGCTCAAAGAAGTAAGTGATTGGAATAGATCCGAAGCCTCAACTGGAAACTATTGAATAAATATGAATTCTAAATTGTACCAAGAATTCAGGGTGGGAGAACATGCAGAGCATGGGTGAATTGGGTGCTTGCTCTGCTCGTGGTCCTGTATTACTGTGGGAAGGCATCTGAAGCTCACTGCTGCATTCATTTAAATGAAGAAAGGGAGTTTAAAGATCCATGTGCTGTAAATTGTACATGAAAAATACGGTGTCTCAAATATGATGAATGTATTTATTGTTGTTAGAGTTCATGGTCTACTCAAGAATAGTTTCATGATTCATTCAAAGCATGTCTGATGTCATATTTTTTTACCTAAAAAAATAGTGGATATCTGTTCCCCATCTACTCACCTATCTAATTATATATATAATGTTGCTACATATATGTATGTATCTCAGTATAACAGTCTTCCTATGTTCACCCTCAGAAGAATCTGTAAATCTAATTCTGATTGTGAATGCCTTGTACACTGTTTATAAAACAAATTCTCTCCTTTTTCCTGTCTGTCTGACAATTGTTGTTCACTGTGTATTAATATTTTAGGTTGCCTTTGTGATCTATTCAGAATCAAGTTTACTTCATTTCTCCAGTGTAATTGTCACTACAGATATTAAAGATAATGTGCATATTTTCTAAAAGTTTAGTACAGCCCATCTACAGTCTCTGAAATAATTGTGAAAATTTGAGCTTTGTCTCTCTAGTTGTTGTATGTTTAAATTTTAGTCATCCCACTCTACACATAATCACCTTGGGCTTCCTTTAAAATCAATGAGAAAATAAAATCAGCTCAAAAGGTTTTCCATTTGACCTTGTTCAAATCCTTATTTCAGGAAGATATCAATCTTCCCATTCCCATTTCCCTTTAGCTTTCAAAGGTTCACACTTTTTTTGCTGTGAATTACAATTCAATAAAAAATTCCTTTAAGACATATTCCACAGGCACATTGAATTATGTGTTTAAGAATTACAAACACCTGTCTTATCAGACAGATCATTCAACTAGTTTGTCCATTATGCTGCAGTTGGTGAAAAGAAGTTACATATTTGCAGAATAAATTAACATTCTTCATGTTTTAGTATGTTTGTGCTAAAACAGCCAATTTGAAAAGAATAATGTATGTTCAGTTCTGTACTAAGCAAGAGGAACTATGCAGCTCTTTCATGACTACTCTACTGGTCTTTAGGCTGCCAGTTGTATTACTGTATTCTCCTTCTTATAGATCTCATATATTCCAGTTTTTTCCCTTTTTTTTTTTTTTGTTGTTGATGATGAAATTATGTTCCATGTACACATTCTATGTGTATTTTGTATGTATTCCACAATCCCTGTACACACTTACACATCCTGTGCATTTTTGAAATGCTGGTAGTACATTAACTTGTACATCAGCAGGAGTTACTGCAGAGACAAGCAGCAAGGAAAAGGCAGCTTCTGCTTCCATTGCTGTTTCTCTGAGCCATTCATCCCACGAGTAATTTAATAAGTGTTCCATTAAGAAGTGGATGCCCATGAGTCCCTGTTGTAAGATGTAGCACACAAAGCTTCAAATAAAGCTCATAATGATTTTTGTGTCTCTGTACAATTCTATAATTTCTCATACTTTTTTTCTTTTTTTTTTTTTTGATACAAGAAAACCCAAGGACAGAAAAAGTGCTTTTTATAAGAGCAGTGCAGCAGAAATTTTTTATAAAACTTGTATTTTATCTGGCATGGATTGCATCTTTAAACAAAAGTGTCACAATCACCAATCACCTGAAACTTTATTAGAAATCTCTTGGTTTGCTCTCAGTTATGCCTCTGAGGTTTATTTGAGCTTTGAAACTTTATCTGTTCACTGATACCTTTTTCAGAACATTCTGATTGTCAAAGGAGTACACAGATTTGATTGCATTTGGTTTATAATTTCTTTTTATAAGTGGCTTTTCTTTGTAGAATTTTCTTAGTAAATCACCTCCAAGAGTTATGCATAGATATACTGAAATTAAAACTCTCCAGATTTTATCCATATAAAATCAAAACATTTATTTTTACACTAGGTTGTCTAAGAATACTTATTAGCTCTGCTGATAAAATGCTGCAAAATATTTATCTCTTGTTATCACATTGAAGTAAGGAACCCTGTACGTTTAAACACGAGCTAATTTATTTCCTCCTTCTCTCATTAATTAATATATGTTTTATTACTATATAAAAATCAAAGGGAATCTAAATTGAAAAAAGAGTGTTGTTTCTCTACTTCCCACCCTTAAAAACACAAGAATAGTAGAAGGATAAGAAATTCTCTTTAGAAACTTTATATAAGAAATTTTTTTAAGATCAATTTGTGACTACATGAATGATAGTTTTGGCAGACTATCTTCTGCAATACCTGCAATACTATACAGTTATTCATTAATTCTTCATTTATTCCTTGATCTGAGCAATCTCATAATTATAAAAGTACACTAGAACTCTCTTTAAATATATCAGAAGCTATAGATAAGAAAAAAATTATTGTGGAGAAAAAAAAGAAGAAAAAATAAGCTTAAGCTTGATTTTCAAATAACAAAACAGGAGAAATGAGGGTTTTCTCTGCATTAGAAAGACTTTGTGTAGTCCAATAAAGACCAACAACCTGAAAAGTGTCAAGTCTTGTCTTTTTAAAGGGGATGGCTGCTTCCAGACTAAGGTTTAGCCATTGAATTGAGGAGAGCTACTTGAACTGTCCAAGTGCCTACCAGGGACCAGTCTCACAATTTAATTGTCCAGCTGATGCAGTTCCAGTGCTTGGACAGGGACCAGTCTCACAATTTAATTGTCCAGCTGATGCAGTTCCAGTGCTTGGACACCTGCACTGGCACTCTGTAGTTTCCTAATATATGAGCTGCTGAAACACCTCTCTGTGCTTCCACAAGAGGAACAATGCTTTGTATCTGCCAGAGAAATTCCTTTTCAAAATCCAACCTCCTAATCTCTTGTGGTGACTGTTTTCAGGTTGACAGGAGAAATTATGTGAGTACATGAAAAATATACCCCAGAATATGGGATTCAGAGATGCAATATCTCTGCAATTATACAATATTTGATTGCAATTATACAATATTTGATTCAGTATAAAATGATCACTATTATGCCTCCCCCAGCCATGGTTTTCTGCTCCCCCAAATGACCAGACAGGCTTACTCATAGCTCAGGGTCGGATGTGCATGTGGGTGTTGTGTCACTTTTCTTTTTTTTTTTCCTTTATATCTCTGTGTTACTAATCTAAGCCTCTTAGATTCATGGACACCTGTAACAAACTTTTTTGTTTGGTTTTGGGGTTTTTGTTTTGGTTTGGTTTTGTTTGTTTGTTTGTTTGTTTTTGGAGGGTTTTTGGTTTGGTTTTGGGTTTTTTCTTTGGGTTTTTGGAGGTTTTTGTTTTTGTTTGTTTTTGCATTTCCCACTAATCTTGGATTTATAAATTGCACAGTTCTGATGCATATACTCACTCTTGGATATGTGCAGACTCTATCAACACAGATCCAGCTGTCTGTAGCTCTACTGCAAGGACAGTTCTGTTGTGCTACTAGTAGCTGTCCAACAGCCACACACTGCAAGCCTGTTACAATAGATTAAGGGAAATTGTGTTCTTACCCAGGGTTTGGTTGTGTTTAGAAAGTTGTGTTCTTACCCAGGGTTTGGAATTGCAGCAATTTGGGCGCTGCCAGGCCAGCAATGGGGTTCTTCCTGCAGTGGTGCAACCAGACAGATGTGGGAAAGATTAGTCAGTCCTTCCCATATATCCAAGCCTAGTTACATCATCTTGAAGTAACTCAGTTTTGGGGGGTGAAATGAAGAATAAATAATTTCTGAGTAGCAGTGCTTAAATGTGGTGTATCATAGAATGTGAAAATGTAAATTTGAAAGCCTGAAGATGGATAATGACATGATGTTTGTAGTACAGGCCATTACACTCATCTTAGAAATTCAGCTAGAGGTGACTCAGAGCAATTATTGAGCTGTATTTATTTCATCGCTGTGACAGACAGAAAAAATGCTTCATAACTCTGGTTTTATAGCTCCATAGTAAAAGGAATTTTTATGTTTTATGTAAACATGAATATTGAGTAATAAAATTAATTTGATAAAAAATAAAATCAAAATTTTAAATAAATTTTAAAAATATAGTTTAAAAATTATTTATAAAATAAATATTAATGTTAAAGAATCCTATTTTGGTATATTTTTCAGGTTCTGTTTCCTAGAGTTCTCATATCAACTATTATAATGTTCTTGAAGTTTTCTGTGGCGTTAGTTGGGAAAAACTTTCAAAATCTGTTTGCTTTGCCATCTATACTGAATTATAGATGTAGTACAGTGTACTATTTGAGTATCACACATAAGCTTTTAACACTGTACTGCACAGACATCCAGAAAGACACTGAGGTGCTGGAGTGTGTTCAGAGAAGGGCAGCAAGGCTGGTGGGTGCTCGAGTGAGTCCTTCCAGAAGCAGCTGATGGAGCTGCATGTGTTTAGCCTGGAGAAAAGGTGGCTCTGGGATGACCTTATCATTCTCTGCCACTAGCCAAAAAGGCTATAGCCAGGTGGGGATCAGCCTTGATCCTGATGATCTTGGAGATCCTTTTAAGCCTAAATGATTCTGTGATTCTGTGACAGAAAAATTATCGTTGAGAGCAATACATATCTTTCCCTTTAAGTGGCTTGTCCATTTTTTAGTTTCTTTAACTTGGATTGTGTGTCAAACACATGGGTTCCTGATTAAAGTTTGCAAAGTCTGAACTAATGGATGTGTTTTCATTTCTCTTAGATGACACTGAGAACTATGAATGTCTTATTAAAGCTTTTTCTGTGACAAATCTTTTTGACACAAGCTTCAAAGTGGCAGAAGATATGGACATAAACATACTATGTATGATGCCTATAAAAAACCAGTAGCTTAATGAGAATTTTAAGATGATGTCTTTTACACAGTGAATTCATTTTCTAGGATGCAATTTTTAAATTAAAGTTTCCCTGAAATGCTTAGCTAGGCCCAAAGCAATTTATAATGGCATATCTGTTGCCTAGGAAGGGAGGAGTTACATAAAATTTTATGCAATTTCAGCTACTGAGAGAGTACTAGGCTATACTGACAGCTCTTTAAACCTGACATATTTAAAGAACATTCTAGCTGCATTCTCATAAGCAACCAGTGTTGGCCAAAGCTCGAATAATTCCCTCACTTCACTTTAAACTGAAATAAGAAGATAGAGTTAGAGAAAAAGTAATAAAAAAAAAAAAAAAAAAAATCAGATATTTCATTTTTAGTCAAAAAAGATTTTATAACCTCTAGGCTCTAGGTTTATTTGGGGACTTTTTAGAAAACAATACTCCAGAAATGAAAAACTTATGAGTTGGCATGTTAGCCACACTCAGATAAAACTTATTTTTATTTTATGCCTTTCTCAATTTTAAAGTGGATTCAGAGGTTTCTAACAAACAGCTAGTTCTTGTATTTTCATAAACATAACAAATACAAATAAAATGGTGTTCACCTGAAAACTCTTTGGTAACCAGAAACATTTGGAAATGACGGAAGCTGGACTATATTCTTTAACTACAAGAATCAGTTTGAAGGAATAGTATTATCAAATATTGGAAAACAAGGTTTAACAGTCTTATAAGAGTGTTAATGGAAACTGTCCAGGTGATGGAAGAAAAGTCAACAACTTAAAGGAATGGCATATTATTACCATTTGCTAAGTACTCATAAAAGCTTTATATAAGGAAGGATTTGGTGCACAAATCTGATGAGGAACAGCTGAGGGGTTGGACATCTTTAGCCTTGAAAAAAACAGGCTCTGTGGGGTCTTCTCACTCTCTACACCTGCCTGAAAGAAGGTTGTAGCCAGGTGGGAATCAGTCTCTTCTCCCAAATAACAAGTGATGGGATGAGAGGAAATGGCCTCAAGCTGAGCAAGGGGAAGTTTAGATTGGATGTTAGGATTAACTTCTGCATGGAAGGGGTTGTCAGGCATTGGAACAGGCTGCCCAGGGAACAGGTGGGTGATCCACTGGTCCTGAAGGTACCTTAAACTTGTATAGATGTGGCACTTAAGGTCATGAGCTGTCTTGTGCACCTTGGCTGGGCCCCAAGGTTTTAATAATTAACTTCATATTGCTTATTCTCCTCAAACAGATATGGTCTGACTTCCATGATGGAATGGCATTTCCCATGCAAAAATAAATGTTCTGTGGATCAATATATTGTAACTTCAAGTTTATAGTTACATGATGTAAAAGGTGATGTCTGGCACATGGTGTAGCTGTGCAGAGCAAAGTCCTCTGTAAACTGGAGAACAAATGCACTCTGTGACAAGCAGTACTTTTGAGCCAACTTATCCTTCTGATCTCTTTAGTTTCATTCATTTTGAATTTGACCATTGTGAATGCATCTGTACAATTGTGTCCTGGTCCTGCAGCCTATACCACTGACTTACAGCTTCAATTTGCTGCTGACCTCACTGTTTGTATTCATGGAGGAATTTGGATGAGAAGGAGAATAGGGGAGGGGACAGTATTGACAGCGCACTAAGTTTTGTCCCTGCTTATAGTAGGGATAAGAACAAAGCAATTTGTGATGTCTTTCTCACTCACAGCCTTATAAAGATACCTCAGCAAATCTTGCAACTACCAGGCAGGCATTGACCTAATCAATAGAAAATGGATTTTCAAGACACACACTTAGGCAGGGTCACCAGTCATCTTGTCCATGAAACAGTGTGATAACGACTCTTCTTTACTATCTTGTTTTATTTCCTTCTTCTAAACTGGAAGCTTCTGAATAGTTACCTTTATTTTCAGGGTGCTGTTCAGTTCTGTTGTACTCTTTATCATAGCATCCAAAAGAGAAAAAAAAAAATCTAAAAGCAAAGCTTTGATAACTCCCCAGTTTTCTAGGAAATTGATTGTTGCCCCTAACCAAATTGGTTGTTCTCAAAAAAAACATACCACAAACATACAGGGAGACTACTTAAATGATGAAAACAGCTTCTGTGAAAGAAGAAGTGTATAAGGAGGGCAGGTAGAACAGGGAGATAAAAATTTAGCAGAAAAATTAAGTGGCTACTGCTTTTCTGCTACTTCACCTAAAACACTACAATAGGCATCAGAAGAAAAAACTCGAGCAGCTTTACCAAAATATCTGAAAACTTTTTTTTATCCTATATATCAGTAAATTGTATACATCAGTGCCACAGTGTGTTGTGGATTCTACAAGTTTTAAGAGCTTGTATTTAAAAAATAAGGAAACAGAAAACCCATAAAAGTCTGTTCAAATTTCAGATCAATCTCTGGTTGAGGAGGTCCTTTTAAGATGCAGATTTTACAAAAGGAGAGATGATACATATGAAATATGAAGCCAAATTATCACTTGTCACATGCTTTTTACTTAAATACTTCCTTTTATTCATGGATATGCTAGTTTCATCTCTTGCTGTATCTCAGCACACACTTTGCTATACTCTCTCAGTAGCCAGGAAGTGTCTTCCACCCACCGGTAGGTGAAGCTCAGTGTTCTGTGGCTTCATCTCATTCAAAAATTATTCCCAGATCCCACTGAAATCCATTTGAATACTTGAGATATATAGATATTTCAAGATATTAGATGAACATTAAACTGAAGAATGTTTTAGGAGGAGAAAACTCTTGAAGTTATTGTTTTCCAGTGAGCAAGCTGAAGTCCTTACTTTGACACATTTCTCATTGGAATAGAGTCAGCCCTTAAAAAATTTTTATTAAATAATCCTTGCCCAAACTCTCGTTAAATGTGAGGCTTACACCAAGCGTTCCATGGTGACAGTCTAAGCCATTTGATAAAGGTGAAAAGTTCATTATTAAGTGAACATAGTGAAATGGACAAAGGAGATGGAAAACCTGAAAAATCTGAAATGACAAGGCTGCTTCTGTTCTTTGTTCTGCTCTGCAGTCCTGCCTAATATCTCTGTACTGATATTACTCTGCTGCAAACAGACATCACTGTGGGGCAAGACTGATTCCAAGTGTTTAAAAAAAAAAGCTGATACATCTTCCCATTTGGCTTGCTTGGATGCACTTTAAACCTATACTATTAATCTTTCTTTGAATCAAAACTGGATTCCAAAATTTGGAAGAAAAGAATACTCTTCTGACCCACTCATAAAGTCTGTATATACTTTTAGTAAGTTTGCTGTAGAAGGAACTTGTCATTAAATTAATCTGGGGATCTACAATTTCACTATAAGGAGTGCTTGTATTCTGTTGGATGCAGTTTCAAACGTTAAATTCAAACCTGGGTAAAATAGTTATCAGACTGGAATAAGTAAGAGAAGTTCAAAGCATAGGAAAGATAGGACTTCATACAATACTCACTAGGTCTAATCCAGTTTCCAGGCAAGATCATGTGTCTGTCAATAGCTGTAAATGCATGTAGATTATGTCTGCCTGTTGGGAAATACAGGGAGCAATTTTTCCTTTATCTATTCAATTGGAAAATATGTGCTATATGGTAGAGGCAGATTTTCAGCATGATGTTGGAGGTACGTACCTCAGTCCCTTCTTTTCCTATAATAATAATAATAATAATAATAATTGAAATCTTAGTACCTTATGCTGAGCTACATAAACCTTAAATAAAAAACTATATTCTTTTCCCTGCTAAAGCAGTTTTGGTTGGTTTGCTTTTTCCATCTTCAAGGTATATTGACAATTTTGCATGATGATATAAATATCAGCTCCATAAATATGTGTTTGAAATGCTAAAACCTATATGCTTTTTTATAAATTATATCTGAATATTCTTCAGATTCACTACATGAATAATATTTGAAAAGAACTCATAGTATTAAAATTATTTTTATGGATGTGAAGATGCTGCCATATAATTTATACTTCTTTTCAAATGAAATCAGTAAATTAGAATTGTTATGAAACTCTCAGTCCTGTAAACTGGAATGTCAGAACTATACAGTTTCCAGATTAGCAAGAAAAGCCCTGAATTTCTAAGTGATTTGCTGTGCAAATCCTCTGCTTTTCTTTTCTCAATCATCAGGATAATATTCCTTCCTTTACTCTGTTTATACTTATCCAACTTTTTTTTTTTTTTTTTTCCCATTAGATAGTGTCCTAAGCACATATATGGTGACTAATTAAGCATGTTCTGCTGTCTTGTCCCTATTTGCATGCCTGGACCAGCTTGAATTGATTCAATTAGAATTTTAATTAATAAAGCAATTTGATTCATATCACTGTCGAATGGACAGGATGGAGGCCACAAAAACATTACAAGAAACTAGTTCAGACTTGTTACACACAAATCACTAACTTTGGATATGTCTCCCTACATTGCCATTGAGTAATTCAGTTAATTCAATTGATTTAAGAGAAACAAGATTTTAGAACTAAGGTGGTAGGAGATCTCTAAAAATATTGCAGTTTATACTATGGAATCCATAAAAATGTAAGTACATATGAATGAGATTGGTCTTGCAGGTCATAACTTTCACAGCATTATCAGGAGAAACAAGTCTATATTTTAAAGGATTAATAGTGACTACAAACAACCCCAGAGCAGTAACCTTATGAAACAATTGAATACATTTCAGGAAATCAATACACCATTGTCTTGCTATATAGCTATGAATTATCTTGAAGTTTTACAGAAAGATATAAAATATGGAAAAATGGACTTTAGAACTTGTAGTGGGTCTATTTATTTATTATTTTCCATAATTGGAATTGTGAAATCTCCTATTGAAATTTTTTATTGACTAATTTTGAAAATTATACAATAGAGATCAAATTACAAGAAGCATAATATGTTCTTTTCACATTCTTCTTACATTTAAGATATTAATTCTTTAGACAGTATTCTGCTTTGCTTTCTGAGGGGTACTAATTTGCAATGTTTGAAGTATTCTTGGCAATATAAACATATGCTACTGTGAACAAAGTTGCTCCTTTAAAGTAAACCTAAACATGAAATAAAAGAATTAGTGAGATGAAGCTGAACAAACAGACATACTATTGTCAAGGCCCAGGAGAACATTGACTGCATCATTTTAATGAGCAGCTAGCCTAGAGTCAGTGCTCTGCTATCAGCAAAACCTTTTCACTTGCACATTCATCCTCAATCAGGCAAGATGGAAAATAGGAACATCATTTTCTGACAACTTTGATAGTTGTCTTCTCTCATCCCTGCTAATATTATAAGAATGAGACAATTCCAAAAAAAATGTCCTTCGTGGAACAGAGGTCTGAAAAGAAAAAGCTCTCTGCTTGCCCTAAATGACTACTCAGGTGTTGAAAACACACTAAGGGGCTTGATCATGAGTCCTACCTGTCCTGTCATTTGTTTTTTTCCCCTTAGAGATAAATGTTATTTTGGATGTCAGGAACTTTCATGATGAAATTTCACTGAATACAATCCACTTCCACAAAGTCTGTTGGTAAAAGTCAACTGATAATTTTATGAGTAAAAGCTATGTAGTCCTCTTTTTCCTCTTATTTATTTTTTAATCATCTCCACTCCTAATGATCTTTTGCCACAAATGAAGCTTGAAATAAATATGAACATAAAATATCCAGTTCATGATCTTTGCAAATTGCCACATTGTTGCAAGGATACATCTTAACCGTAATCACTGAAGCATAACTTTTGCATGGACTATAAAGTTTATATATTTCACAAGAGACACTGCTCTTACTCATTCCAGTTTTATATCAGGGTTTTATACAAGTTCAAGCCCATTGACTTTACTTGCATTTTCCCAAGTTTGCACCAGTACAGATGAGAGGAAACAAGACTGACAAATAATAATTCTTCTTGCAGTTTGAAAAAATTTTTTTTGCCAATAATGTGTTTCAAATAAGATTTTTTTTCTGATAAGTTCTCCATCTTAAGGGAATTTCACACTAGCAAGCAACTTTGTTATATTACTTTTGTGCTTAAATTCTATTTAAATATTTTAGCATTTTTAAAAATAGGAGTTATTTAAGCATTTATTGTTTTGAAGGCTTCTATATTATACTAGAGTAAATTATTTAAAATAAAATTGTAGGGATTTTTCACTAATCTAAAAAATATAATTTAGAAATAATCAAAATGCAAGACATTTGTATCTAAGACATTTTATACCATATCTCTATGTAATGTTTTAAAGTTGTCCTTATAAGATTGTACATAAGAGAGAAAAAGGAGGTGGAGAACTTCAAACATGCAGTCCCAACAGTTGGAATTTATATATACTGACTATTCCTTTTACAGTGTTTGGATATGTATGTGAGTGTGATTTCTTTTTCATGAGTGTTAGATTTATAAGTATCAAAGATAAAACTTTAATTACGAAAAAGTGTGATAATTTTGATGTTCTGATTAGCTCAAAGTCTTGATTAAATATAGTCAATGATTAATGACTAATATTAGCCATTAATATTAAATGATTTAACGATTAATATTCTTTATGTTTACTGTGATATATATCAATGCTTTTTGAATCATTCTAGTGACTCAAGATAGGCTTTCATTTGCTATAGGTTTTTTCTTGATCTTGCAGGAGCACAAATTAGTTTTATGTTTGTTTTGAGTAGTTACTTTAGATCAGCTTATAATTGGAAATAGACAATGATAGTATCATAGATTTATAAAATATCTTGACTTGAAAGGGACAAACAAGGACTATCAAATCCAACTCCTGACCCTGCACAGCAATATCCCTAAGAGTCACAGCATGTGCTTGAGTGTTTGCCAAATGCTTCTTGAACTCTGTCAGATTTGGTGCCATGACCACTTTACACAGCAACCTGTTCCTGTGCCCAACCCTATTTTGGGTGAAGAACCTTTTCCTAAGATCCAGCCTTAATCCTCCCTAGCTCTCCATGATGTTCCCTCAGAGTCACCAGAGAGCAGAGATCAGTTTTAATTTATTATTGGGTTGATCAAGAGGAAATCATGCTTGACCACTCTGATAGCTCTCTATAATGTCATGGTGGGGAGGGTTGATAAGGGAAGAGCAGTGGATACTTTCTGCCTCAATTTCTGCAANCACAGCAATATCCCTAAGAGTCACAGCATGTGCTTGAGTGTTTGCCAAATGCTTCTTGAACTCTGTCAGATTTGGTGCCATGACCACTTTACACAGCAACCTGTTCCTGTGCCCAACCCTATTTTGGGTGAAGAACCTTTTCCTAAGATCCAGCCTTAATCCTCCCTAGCTCTCCATGATGTTCCCTCAGAGTCACCAGAGAGCAGAGATCAGTTTTAATTTATTATTGGGTTGATCAAGAGGAAATCATGCTTGACCACTCTGATAGCTCTCTATAATGTCATGGTGGGGAGGGTTGATAAGGGAAGAGCAGTGGATACTTTCTGCCTCAATTTCTGCAAAGATTTTGACAGTGTCTCCCATGAGATCCTCATAGGTGGGGTCAGGAAATGTGAGTTGGATGAATGGAAGTGAGATGGATTAAGAACTGTCTGAATGGCAGATCTCAGAAAGTCATGATCAACAGAGTAAAATCCAGCAGGAACCCTGCAGTCAGATCCCCAGGGATCATTCCTGGGTTCAGGCTTTTTCAGCTCATCAAGGGTTTGGATGTAGGAACACAGTGTATCTGCAGCAAGTTTGCTTATGATACAAAACTGGAGGAGCAGCTGATGCACATTTAGAAGGACCTTGATAAGCTGGAGAGCTGGGCAGAGAGAAACCTAATGATGTTCAAGGGCGAGTGTAGGGTACTGCACCCAAGGAGGAATAACCCAAAGTGCCAACACAGGCTGGGGGTTCCTCAGTACAAAAAAGACAAAAAGATATTCAAGAGGACCCAGCAGAGACCACAGAGATGATTAAAAGTCTGGAGCATCTATCTGGTGAGAAGAGAATGTGGGATCTGGGCATGTTTAGAAAGAGAAGACTAAGAGGGGATCTTATTAATGCATATAAATTTCTTAAAGGCAGGCTGCCAAGAGGATGGTGTTAGATTCTTTCCAGCAATACCTAGGGACAGGACACAGAGCCATAAACTAAATAACAGGAAATTTCACCTCACCATGAGGAAGAATTTCTTTACATTGGAGGGTGGCATAGCACTGGAAAAGGCAGCCCGGGGAGGGTGTGGCCTCCTTCTCCCTCTCTCTCTCTCTCTCTCTCCCTCAACACAAAAAACCCACCTGAACATGTCAGAATAATATCTGAATAAGAATATTCCAACTCCAGAGTTCTCTCACTTTTTCTGAAAGGGAAGCTGAATGCAGCAAATTACACAAAGTCAATGACTGAGGCTATGAATTATATTCCTTGTTCTGTGCCACTGTTAAAATGGTGCCAGGTTCAGTTTTGGCTTGAGATGTACAAAATTCCTTTGCAAAATTCCCACAACAGGACTGCCCAGGTAGCATGCCCCATAAGCAGTGTGGATACATTTTCCCTGCACTGGAAGATTAGGGAATATTCTTGGCTATAGGTTTGAACAGACCATGTGGTTGACCTCAGGAGCAGAGAGCAAAACCTTTTGCTAGTTTACAAGCAGATACATAGCTTCAACGCCCACATCCTTCTGCAGAGGATCATAACCCAGCTTCCCACTTTAGGAGAACCTCAGGCTTCCCTGAGGAAATGTGTTCTCCTGCAAGCTAGGTTGATTCCTCCTGTCAGGAAAGCCAATCAAAATGTCTGGGGTTTAGGAATGAAATGGAAAAGTCATGTAAATAACAGCAAAATTGCAAAGCACAGAGACACGATTCAAGGTCCGTACAATTAATCTGTGACCATTATCAATCTCTAGACATCCTTCTGTTTGACTTTCAAAGATAATTCATTTTTAATAGCATTATAGTAATAATTTTGATAAATTAATTATATTGACATGTAAAGCCACTATCTAAACACTTATATGTGTTTTTTTCAGATTCCCTCATAACTAGCTTTGTTGGCACCTTTACTGCTTTTCTCAAAGAGGTTGTAGCCTACATGACTCTGAAGATTGAACTGTCTGCTTTATACCCTGCAGGAAAAATTTAGGTAGGCGGAATTCAATTATGCTAATCTGAATTTGGCTCAGACTCCAGAGGCAATATTAGTTTTCCTGCTGGGATTTTTGCCTCTGTAACAGTGCAGTATTCTTTCATTAGATAGTCTGGCAACATCTATATCTTCAGTGTGGACCATGGACATGTTGGAAGCATATTACAAATGTTTCAAAAGGAAAAATAAGTAAATTAGAAACATCCTTAATTGTCTCAGTAGTACAGATTCCCAGAAGAGCTTCATTAAAATTGTCCCATTTCAAAATATGTGTTTAAAAATGCAACCATCCAAAATGATCAGATATATTAAACACTATCACACAAATGAATAATTTACATTAATAACCAAATAGTATAATTATAGAACTTCAATAGTTTAATTTGCTTTATCCATATCTTGTTTTCTCAGTTCTTTAAAAAGGATTGACTAATGACTTTTCTCTCTTGTAAAAATTTTCTTTCTGCTGCTAAGGGATTACAAACCTGACCATTTCTCTATCTGATTGTCTTCAAATTTCCCCTTACTTCCAAGCTAATTTGTTCAGAACCACGGACTGTAGTGTTCTTCATTTTCAGGTTGAAGTACATGGAACTGTGAGAGCAAGCACAGAGATGGGCCATGAAGTTAATGAGGGGAGTACAGCACCTCCCCTACAAAGGCAGCCTGAGAAAGTTAGGACTTGTTCAGCCCAGAGTAGAGAAGGATTTGTGGAGACCTGAGAGCAGCCTTCCAGTATCTGAAGAGGGCCCATGGGGAAGCGAGAGAGGGACTCTGCATCAGGAACTATAGTGACAGGACAAGGAGAAGGGGCTTCAAACTAAAGAAGAGTAGGTTTAGATTAGATATTAGGAACACATTCTTAATTGTGAGGATTGTGAGGCACTGGAACAGCTTTCCCAGAGAAGCTGTGGATGTCCCACCTGTGGCAGTGTTCAAGGCTGGGTTGGATGGGGCTTTGAGCAAACTGATCTAGTGTAAGGTGTCTCTGCCCATGCCAAGGTGGTTGGACTAGATGATCTTTAAAGTACCTTTCAACCCAAACCATTCTGTGATTCTGTGATTCTAGGTTCAAATATGAGTTAGCTTCAGAATTTTGGATGTATTACCATGATGTTTTTGGAGTTAACTGGTTTTAAATGTGTTTAAATTAGACCATGATGTCTACTCTTAAAATTTAACTACTTAGAAAAAAAAATCCATTTATTGGATTAGTTCTTTCATACATAGTTTCAGGGTTTTTTCCTTGTGTTCCACAATTCACCATCATGAAGTGTCAATATATAAACTCCAATGTCAAATAAATTGTCTCCTTCATTTCCTCCAGGGTCTTGCTTTCTTGATCTTCCTGGATGCAGCATATTAACACACAGGCATTATTTTTAAGTGAACTATTAATTTTCAGTGGAACATGTGCTATGTTGGTGATAGTTCACTCCTGGCACTGCCTCTAAGGGTAATATGCAAGTTCTCACACCCAGAGTGATGCCATTCATTCATATATTTATAACACAATTCCAGCAGGTCTTTTGCAGTTCTTTCACTCACATACCCTCATGATATTTCCTAACACATTTAACTTGTATCACTTTTACTGTAGTATAAAAATGTCATTCTGCTAGATTGAAAGTTCATGATTTCAAACCTTGGGCCTGAAAAATCTTAGAAAAGCCCAGTCATTATTCCTTTTGGTCTTAAGAATGTCATACATTATATGTAAAAATGTGGAAAAAAATATTAGAAAAAAATACAATTGCATCATCTGCATTGTACCATTAAAGGTAACAGC
This sequence comes from Urocynchramus pylzowi, assembly GCA_013397555.1. Lineage (NCBI taxonomy): Eukaryota > Metazoa > Chordata > Aves > Passeriformes > Fringillidae > Urocynchramus > Urocynchramus pylzowi. Next base: position 42,387 of record VZRH01002939.1, read on the forward strand.
CCAAGTGATAAAATGGCTGCATAATAATAACAATTAAAAAAAAAATAAAGCAATCTTAACTGCAGTTCCAGTAAGTAAAAGAACTCCGAAGGGAAGGAGTGTCTGCATGGTTTTCTTTTCATAAAGCTCTGAAACTACTTTGAATCATGTTTGTTCCACATACAGCTTCCTCACCACGTTTCCTTTTTTTTTAATTCATCAATGGTTTCTGCATATTCCTTTATTCATTGTTGGGATTATGTACTGTCATCTCAGCCTGTTCAAAAGGTACCACCTTCTAAACTGGCAAAACTTTTCAAATATTAAGTGTCTACATCAAGATTTTTTTAATTGAAAGCTTGAAATCCTTTTTTGTTACATAAGCAAATTATGGTATGTGTCCTTATGTGACAGTTGACGAAGGCATTTCACCACCTCCAGAATAGTTTAGAGAGGCCAGAACGGTTTAGGTACACGTTTCAGAATAACAACCTGGGTGAGACCACATGGCTCCAAGATCCACCCTCTCATGTCCAAGACTAGGACAATTATAAACACAGAAAGACAAAATGGAGTAAGGTTAATGAGAAGTATAAATCTAAAAAGCTCTAGTACTGAAGTGAATCTAGTTCTGTGTGCAGTGGGCATCAACTTCAAACACGTGTATTACATTCAAGCAGCACTTCAGTGGAATTGAAGACCACACAAACCAATATTCTGTAATATGTAATTTTCTTGTTTAGTGGTGTATTTAGGTATAATTTCTATTAAATGTTAAAAGATTCCTGTTGGGTTCAAAAAATGCCGTCACACTTGTTCAGGTTTTGATCTCCAGAGACCAGACTACCTAGAAGTGTTAAGCCCAGTCTGAAGTGGTTGTTCCACCACCAGCAAATAAATCAGTTACTGAAGGAAGCAGTGCTCATTTTTGTTATAAATTAAATTATCTAGAAGGTTATGGGTTTTCAAATGTTAAACTAGAATTACCTATATATATTGTGGAAATAGTCTTATAATAATGTTGATGCATTGTAATAAACAAGTACGTAATTCCGAATAAATATATATTTTCAAAGATCATAAAGTACCACAACTGTATTATGATTATTTGTATTATGAAGAAAAATTATATGAAAAAGTACTGAAATAATTGATTAATAAATCTAATCTGTTTTCATTCCACAATATTTTTATAATTATGTGCACTGATATGCTTAAAAATATGAGAGGCTTGCTAAGATCTTATTTGTGTTATTTACTGTCTACACTTCGGGAGGGCTATCTTCCATTTAAAAAGAGAAAAAATTGTTCATGAATAAACCAAGTTAGAAGATTCAACTTTGTTGTCTCAGCTTATCTACATGAAAAAAAAGTTCTTGACTCTATCAGTCTAGATTTCATGGCTTACATTTAGAGAAAGTGCAACTAAAGCTCCCAGTGACACCTGAATTGAGCACTGAAATTACAGCACATGCACTACCAGCTGTAAGTTGTTAAGGAGAGGGTGCATTTTCTGGCTAATACAAAGATTTGCACAAAAAATAATAAATCTTAATGGTGTTTTTGTTTCCTAGTGGCTTTAGCTTTCAGGCATAGACTTCACCATCTCTTCCATCTCTTTAAAGCATGACATGATCTGTTAATAAAAAACAGCATTAGGAACTCTGGATGCTGTCAAAATCTTGGACCAATAATTTTGGGAAGGAGTGAGAAGGAATCAGTTTATATTTCTGAAATCAATATTTTCCCATATTTTACTATTTTTATGTTCTATGTGTTCAATAGTAGAAACTCTAAATAAAATGTAAAAAAGACCTTAATTCTCCCAGTGACTCCTTTGGAAGTTAATTTCAGGAAAACTCATCTTGATTATGCTTAACTTGCCTTATTGTGCAAGTTTAAACAACTTTGATCTTGCAATTATTCCCAATTGCTTTATCACTCTCACCCAGAATTATTTATTTAAACTAATCCTCAACCTCTTTGCAGTCACCTGTAATAAAGGAGTATATAATGAGATTGTAAACCAGAACACTAAGTGGAAACACCATCTTATATGTATTACTATATGTTAGCTAACTTATTGGAAAATAAATTTTTGTCATATCTAAGCAACAGACTCTCATTTTTGCCTTTATAATATATAAAAAATTCATTCATGCTAGACTAGACCACAACCAGGACAGTTTAGAACAGAGAGGTCAGTGGAACCTAATTATAATTAATTATAATTTTGGAGGAGTAGAAACTCCTCCAAAACTATTGACTTTGTCAGGGCTCTAACCAATTGGATTGGATAGAATGGAAGGTTTCTACCAATTTTTTCTCATTGCCATTACTGATTTTAAGAAAATCATTACTGTTGGTAATTCATGATGTGTTAAGGTAGCATTTTAAGATTTTGTATGTCTACCTTGTTGGATGAAAGAAAAACAAGACTAATTATTTTTTTTTGTCAAATCCAGTTGGTAATGCTGATTATATATATTAAAAAAAAAAAGAAAAGAAAAGTGAATAGAAGTACATAAATGAAGAAGATATATAAACCAAATTAGTTTTTAAAATACAGCATATGAAAGAAGACTTGGAAAAATGATATCAGGTTGTATAAATGAAATTAAAAAGTTTAGGAACCATAGAAGTCTGCTTTTCAGGCATTTACCACAGTAACATTCATGGAATGTTTTTCTCTTTTCTAACTAAAAGAAATCTCACTGGTATTAGCAAAGGCCAATAAAAGCTACTTTTATTCTCAGTGAAGAGACACTGCTGCCTCACATCATTAGAAACAATTTCTAGTCTCCCAGAAGACACACTTTAATTGATAAAACATTAGTGTGATAGAGACCATTTGTCAAAAGTTAGACTTGTGAACTTACTAGAGCTTAATGAAAATGAGCTGAAGTTTTCTGTCTATTTTTTAAACCTAGTGCTTATTTAAAGAAGTTCCATTTCTCTCTCTTTTTTAAATTAACTGTAACATTTTTGTATTTTAGAATGGAAAATACCAAAAATTGGTTTTGAGGGATGCATTGTTTTTTATCCAGTAGTGTATGTAATTTAGCTTTTTATTATGAATAATTTCTTGGTAGTTCTCTCTGGTCTTCTAATGAAGTATTACTATGGATATGATTTGATTTTAACTTCCGTAATTATTTTCTCAGACATTATTGCTGCTCTGCAAAACATTACAGCCTACAGGTTTATCATATGTTCTTCTCACACATTTTCAGTCACCTTTGGTGAAGTAAGGCCCCATGGCCAGCTTTGATGGCAATCTAAAGACCATATAATATTATATCTTTCTATAAAAAGATGCCTGCGAGGAGTAATTACAGAATTACAAAATCACAGAAATGTCAGAAGGAGGGAGTATCAGAAGGAGGAAAAGATGAAAGAGTTATTTATGTGTTAGAAACCATGGAAAATGCCTGAGAACAGTCACATAGGAATGAGGGTTTCTTCCCCTAAAAAAGTGGTGTGATCTACAAACCAACTGAAGTGCATCTAACAGCAATACATGTAATGTGGGCAGTGAATAGGAGTTAAAAAACATTGCGTGGGGATTGAGTGCACCCTCAGACTACACCAAACTGGGAAGGAATGTTGTTCTGCTGGAGGGCAGAACTCCAGATCTCCAGAGGGATCTGGAAAGGCTGGATCAATTTGCTGAGGCCAACCATATGAGGTTCAACAAGGCAAAATGCCAGCTCCTGCCCTTGGGTCACAACAACCCCTGCAGTGCTTCTGGCTGGGGAAGAGTGTCTGGAAAGTTTCCCAGCTGGAAGTGTTAATCAACAGCAGCTGAACGTGAGCCACAATGGGCCCAGGTGGCCAAGAAGGCCAGTGGCATCCTGGCCTGTATCAGCAATAGTGTGGCCAACAGGACTAGGGGAAAAAATGTCCCTGTGAGGCTGCACCTCGAGCATTGTGAGGCTGCACCTGGAGCCCTGTGTTCAGCTTTGGGGCCACGACTACACTGGGGAGTTGGAGGAAGTCCAGAGAACAGAAACAGAGCTGGTGAAGGGTCTGGAGCACAAGTCTGATGTGGAGTGGCTGAGGGAGGTGGAAGAGCAGGAGGTCTCTTTTCCAAAGTAATGAGCAATAGGAAGAGAGGAAACAGACTCAAGTTGTGCCAGTGGAGATTTAAATTGAATATTAGGAAACATTTCTGCACTGAATGGTTTGTCAGGCTTTGGAAAAAGCTGCCCAGGGCAGAGGTTAAGTCACGGTCCCTGGAGGTATTTTAAAGATGTGTAGATGTGGCACTCTGTGATATGGTTTAGTGGTGGGCTTAGCAATTAGTTTTAGGATTGGACTTGATAATCTTAAAGGTCTTTTCAACCCTAGGTTACTCTGTGATTCTAGAAATTCTAAAATCCTTATTTCCTTAGGAATTTGCATTGGGTAAACAAGGTGTCCCCAACTATATAGAAGGAGAACAATTTTTTTTTTTTTTTTTTAATTCCTGAAATCTTTCTAATAAATTCAAAGTTGATCTCATTTGTTTTTAGGCAGTCTGAAACCAAAGACCTTGGCTGGGCTTTTTTGTTTGGGTTTTTTGTTTAATTTCTTTGAGGTTCAGAGCATACTCATTTAAGATTTGCTTGAAGCATTGTTATTTTGCTGTTAATTTATATCACTGCACTCGAAGAATAGTTAACATTTCTGAAATAGCCCATACTAAATAAAGCTTCTGGTGAAGTATTTAAGTTGATTATTTTTTAAAAAATATTCCTATTTTGTATTACCTGAATTCTAGAAAATATTTATTTTTATTGGCTTCAGTATATTTTGTCTTCCATTTTGACTTGTTTGCCCAAAACTTCTTTGTCTGTTAGGTTATGCTAGTTACTGGGAAGGTAGTACAGTGAAGAAATAGTTCCTTATCTGCTCCTATAATGCTGCTGCTTAGAAGAACAGAAATTATTTTTCCTGATCATAGTGTTAACAAAGTGAAAATTTATTTTTGATGTACTGCTTTGTGTCTTAGTCTGTCAGTACTTCTGTCTAAGAGTTTAATTTTCTGCTCTAGGCTTCTTTCAGGGTCCTGTGACAGTGCTCACTCACATTGGGACAGCCTGGACTGTTTCTATTTTACTCAGCTTTTTGCTCATCTCTCCATGTTCCAGTTGTCCTCAGAAACAAATAAGCCATTTATCTGAATTGTATTTTAGAGCCTCTTTTTGGATAGGATGAATCTCTCTCGTGTGCCTATTTTTTCCCCATAGTTTTTGAGGAATCTTTGGGCGAGTAACTCAAATGACAATTTAACTCCGGAGAATTGACACTGTCAGACAAAACCCACTCCTTGTCTACCCCTTTTCTCTGCTGAGCTTCTTTCCCCAGCATTTCACTGCCAATCTGCAGACACTCAGTCACTGTCTCTAAAACCAGAACTGAAGCTCAGCTCCAGAACTGGAGTTAGAATCAGGTCCAACTGGAAGGTCATGGCCACGGCTGAATGAAGGGCATGGACAGATGCAGGGCAAGGGCCAGAGCTGAAACACAGTCCCCAGATGGAGGGTGGCCCTGTGGGCATCTCACCTCCCTGGCTTACACAGCTCATCTCATGTCATCCTGACCCCAGCTTTGGGGCACCACCCTGCATCTCCATCCTGGGGCACAGGACAGACAAATCCTCATGGAGTTGGGTTCTAATTCAAGATCCCATGTCTCTCACTGGAAAACACTCAGCTCAGGACTGTGGTTGTGTTTGATGAATTTGATCCCTCCAGACCCACTTCTCTTATGAATCTAATGACCTCTGACCACTTTTGTTATCACCTTTTTCACAACTTTTTTTCTCATAGTTGCTGGTATGAACATCAGCTAGCAATGCACACTGTATGCCTAGTAAACAGGGAATAAACACCCTCCAATTTTTCCCAAATGTAAAGTCACAATTTCATTTCTTATTTTCAAACTTCCTATTTTTTGTATTACGAGTTTCAACTTGCCCATATATGTTCCTTGAAGGCTTTCACTCCTTCATTGTTGATACTGTTTGGGAGAAACACAAGTACCATATTGCATGATGCTGTCCTCATAGGAGTGCAATTAAGGCCTGTCAGCAGCACAAATGGAAATGCTACCAATGGACTATATATACAAACATATCAAAGAGCAATGCTCCACAATGTTGGTTCTTACATCTCAGTGACAAAGCACTCTAATAATAGTAATCTACAGAGATTTATTCTATACTCCAGTGACTTAACAAATTCTAACCTACAGACCTTAAAATAGAAGAATAAAAAGCAATTTTCTCCATCTGTTGGACTTTCTTCTCTAGTGCTTCTAGTGACTCTTCATTAGCTTTGAAACAACTATTCCCATTGCATCTGATAGAAATACATCTAAAAATATTACTAATCTGTTTGCTTTATTAGAAGTGTCCGAGGTATCTTTATTGCCAAGTTAGAAGTAAATTATATTAAATAATTTACTCATTCAGAAATGAAATAAGCATCAATGTCAAAATCTTCTCGTTTTACATCTTTGTTTTAAATTAACACAATTCTAGTAATTAGTGATATGCAGTGTAACTAAACTAGCAAACTCATATTGAGCAACAAGTTCAGATATGAAAATAATACTGTATTCTGTTTGTTAATTAGTGTATAAATCAAATTATCTTCAGAGAAAAAATATTTTTTTAAAAAAGAAATTAAATAATAATGTGAAAATAAACACAGAAAGAACATATTGAATGATATTGTACATCAAAAATTCTGAAATTCATTGTGCTACATAATATAGCTATTTGGACATTCTGCATTTCACTTTCTGTGAGAAATTTCAGGATGGTAAAAACTGTAAAGGTGACAAAAAGATGTTTGAGGGATAAATCTACCAAACTGGACATCGTGGTGATCTCTACCTTCCTTTAATCAAAAGGCTGAGAGATAATATCATGACTGAATGTAAATATTCTCACTCATAAAAGAACTACATACCAAGGGCTATAACATCTATCAGGAAAGAAGAAATAAGTACCAGAACCTTAAACTGAGTATCCTGAAATAGAGAGGTTGATGATGATTTTTTTAAAAACAAGAATAATAAATAATTGCAATAAAATACCAAGAAAATTGTTAGATCCTCGCTATATTTTGATGCCTCAAGAACTGGATTTATTTCCAATAGATGTGCTTTAGACAGATAAAAGTGCAAATTTCATGGCATGTAATATACAGAGGAGGACAGACAGGATTCCTGATGTTCCTTATTCAGCTTTGCTTTTATGAATCTTGGTAAGTAGGGCCTTGCAAGTTGCAGAAATCTTGAATCTTGCAGAAATTTATGAATCTAGTTGTAGGAAAGAGACAGAAAGTGCAGAAATGAGAGGCAGAAAGCATAGTGTGTAGAAAGTTAGCAATGCTACTTTTATTTATCCTTTGAGTGCTTCAATTTACCTTGCCTAAATAAATAAGGTTGCAATATCAGGGAACATGATGCCTGAGCTTACTTTTGTCCCTAACGTATATTTGCTATGATAAATTTAATAGCATTATTATATATTTATTTTCACAAGACTCGTTCACTGTGCACAGAGAATTGTGAATGAAGCAATAGAGCAAAATTTAATTTAATTCCAGCTATTAAATGGGCTGTTCTCTATCTTGTGCATAGTTTATCAGCAAATCCACATGCATAACACTTAGGCATGTTCTCAGTAATATTTTTGGGCTTCTAAAGTGTTTATCAGATCTGATACATATTTTTATTATAAGAAATGCAAAAATAATTTGGACAAAAATTAGTCATGGACCCAAAGGATTCTTTTGGTCTCATAGAAAAAATGAGTAGCTTTCTCACATATTTTTCTTATCATTCAAATTATCTACTAACCAGGTGGGATCTTAAGGTTTTAAGGATTGAGCGGGGGTGTGGGGGAGGCAGTGATTCATCATATCCATAAAGAGATTTTGGAAACAAGTAGAGGAGATTTAACATAAACTGATGAATTGACTTTATTTTATAAGACTGTAAACAAATACAATAGTGACATTTTGGGGAACAGTTTAAAAATATCTGTTTATTGTCTGAACTTACACATGACAGCTAGTCTAAGTAATGAGGAAGGAAGAAAGAAAATGCTGAAACATAAAAAGGTGACTGGGAATATTTCTCATGGATTTATTGCAGGAAAATCATATCTGAAAAACTAAAAGATAGAATGACTGTCTTTGTGAATGTGGAGAAAAGATGAGATGCTGGTAACTTTGTCTCACAGGACCAGTATGGTTTGAATAAATTCACTGTGTGATGGATGGACCACTGACTGTTGCAGTGTCACCATTTAGCACTAAAGAAGCTCAGGTTCTGAGGTCTCACATAGAAAGCTTGCTGGTTGCAGAAATTGCTCTTGCACATGCTGTTTTAGCTTTTTTTGAGAAGCTCCAATCTCTGATCAAGAATAATTTTTTTTTTCCTCTTCACAAGTTAATATGTATTCTGAGTAGGTTTTGATAAGAAGGAATTGGGTAGCAAAACTGTCACAGTGAACACAAGAAAACTTGAGAAAAATTATGATATGATTAGTAATTTTTAATGAGTTCAATAAAAGACAAAAGAAACCAAGGATAAACTAACACTTGAGTGTCATTCAAGTTTTAGCATTTTTAATAATGAAAAAATGAAATATAATGTTGTTGTCCTTAAACAGGATTTTGCAGAATAGGCTCTTAAAATAGAAGTGCATTCTGTTTTTTGCCATGATACATTGCAAGGCTTTGCTTGTGTTTTTCTACCTTCAAGTAGCCAGGTTATTTAATCCATTGGTCTATTGAGATTCAAAATATATTCCTCTACAGAGTATTAATTCAAAACTAAATTATCAGAGACTAAAGCACTATAGTTTCACAGCTGCTGCAACAGTGCTAAGCAGAAGTATTAATAAGATGGATTTCTGTGGGTAGAAGAGAATACATGACACTTTGGACACTAACACCTCAATTAATTTCACTGACTATGAAAGCAGCAACTGGTAGCCAAGAGTGTGGCTGCTTTCTATGCTCAATAATGGGAGAAAAGTACTGCAAGACCTGGATTCCTCACACCTCTCCAAAATGACCCAAAGAAACATGAATAATTTTGTTTTGTTTAAAAATAAAGTAGTCTTCTATTTACCTGCAAACCATGCATGTGAAGCCTTACTTCCTGAACAGCAGAGAAGTAAAACATTTGATTCCATAATTTTTACCAGCTTCTAGCCAAAACTTTAATATCATTTAAAAATGCCTTCACTAAATGCTTTATATAATCTTGTTATTCAGTCTTTGGATAAACTTCTCAAGAGTTCTTTTTAATCCTCTTTTATTGCCTGTTAAAAGAAAAATAGAAAAATATTTCTTGAAGATCTGCACTTGAAGACTGCATTCCATGATGCTGTGTAGAATTCTTTATCCATTTTGGAAAGAAAAATATGAAAAAATATTGACCAGCAACGGAGAAAGGTCAGAACTATGGTTACTCTTAACTGGCAGGCATTCCATAGTGGGATAAATACTACAGGAATTACAAACACCCTCCTCAGGCTTCAAACTGCCAATGTGTGGCCTTCATTTGAATGTAGAGCAAGGAACAGCACTGTGGGACACTACAGCTTCTGTTTGCTCTTAGCATAGACAGCAGCTTTGGGTTTAAATTTTTAAAACTGGTTTAAGGGTGCTCTCCCAGCATGGCTACAACAGACATGCCATCTGAAGTGAGCTAGAGACAAATGGAGAAGAAATGCACAACTAATTTTTTGTTTTTAACTTGTAGAACAGCGCTCCATAGGTATGCTTCCTACATTATTTTAAAGAAGAACTTTTGCACATGCTGATAACAAATTTGAGAAGAAAATTCACTTCAGGACTTTCTTCACTTTTTTGGACAAAAGGGAAGAAAACACCTGTCCAAGCTGACTCCAGATAAATTTTTGTTAAAAACATTACAACTAAAAATGAGATATATTGATGGGACAAGACTTCAGAAAATAAGCTCAGAGACTGTTTTATTATTTACATGTTTCAGGTAATAAAATAAGACTAAGGTTTGCAAAAATAGGAAATAGCAAATATTTTAAACGTCCTGTGTACCGTTTTCTAAAATATACCTGGTTTTGAGTCTGTGCTGTGTTCATACCCTGATAGGCATGATTTATTTTATCAAATTTTAGCCACTAAGAAGACTGATAGTCAAGCTTCCTATGTGGTTGGGAATTGTCTTCTTATATGGTATGGAATTTCTAGAGAGTGCAGAGCATTCCATTGGCCCAGATAACTCACCTAAGACACTGATTGTCTGCAACCATTTCCTTCCACCAAGTACTGAGGAAACTTAGGCAAATCTTTTCGTTAACACCTTGAAACCTGTTTTTTCCTTTTATTTACTAAATTTCCTCTGTTCTGTGTTTGTATCAAGATATCTTCATACAAAATATTTCAAGACATCTGTATGCAATGTGCCATCCATATTGTGCTTCCATATGTGAGATCTACATTAGCTGATGACACAGAGCTGTGGCACAGGTACAACCTTGTGCAGCCATCCGAGCTGTCAGGTTGTTAACACAGTCTTGACTCGTGCTGACTTTCTCCCAGATAGCACCCAAGCAGGCCTCAGGGCATTAATTTACTGAATGTTTGCAGAATATCTGCAACACAGCATTTCTAATTTTAATGATAAATTTCAATTAGTGTAACTCAATCAGATATTGAAAGTCTTTTTGTGGGAAAAGAAAAAAAAAGTAAAATAAATCAAACACACATATCTGCCTTTAAAGAACACCACAACATGAAAATGAGTGTACTTTTATAGCTTGTTAAATAACATCACAATGCCAAATTGAAAATCCTTTTTTAGTAGTGAGTGATCTGTTTCAAAAATTAACCTTCAGCAGATTTTTTAAGATGTCTGGTTTTGGTTTTCATGTTTGTTGGCTTATTTGTCTCTGATTTCAGAAAATACAAACAAGTACAGACACATAACACTGAAACACTTTAAAAAAAACCTGAGTTGCAGGCTCAGAATGGAAAATTTGAACCAGTTGGTTTAGTTTGGAAAATGTAATGAAATCTCAGTACAATGAATTTTGATTAGAAGTAATCCACAATGTAATAGGATGTGGTGCTGTCAGGGGATGTACTTGTAAATTCATGACAAATGACTTTAAATTTGTGGAAACATTATAACAATCTCCTAAACTGCAACTTTGCCAATTGTTGTCAATTTACAATCTACATTTTAAATAGACTTGTTATATCAAGTTTAATCATTTATGTTCAGCTTGCATTAATTTATATGGTTCAAAATATTTGTAATGCAAATAAAAGAAGTGTAATGTTAGTAATGTAAAATGATGCAGGGAATTCTCTGAACTGCTGTTGAACTCTGTCATGGCTCAGAAAAAGTGGACATTATACTTACTGCACATGGTAGAGTTAGTGAAGTAATAAATATTAAATCTGTCCCTGCAGGGAAGGAGAAGACATTTTATTAGTATGAGCTAAGTACCTGGGGTTGTTGAAGAATTTTCTTCTTATTGGCTTTGAGAAGTAGAGTAAAAATTAAAGTTGACATATCAGTACTGAATTAAATTAAGGAAAGCCTTTCTGCTGAAGAAGTTGACGAATGTTGGCAAATTAGATTATTGTAGCAATACAACATATTCATCAGAACACCTAAAGGACACCTCTTTAAAATTAAACTTACGTGGTTAAAAATGAAGAACTTACTGGAGAAAAAAAAATTGTAAATATGTAAAAAAACTCAGAAAAGAGAATTTTGATTGGAAGTAATGGATAATGTAATGGGATGTGGTGCTGTCAGGTATTACATGTGTAAATTCATGACAAATGACTTAATTTTGGGGAAATTTTATAATAATCTTTTAAACTGAAACAATCTGAGGGGAAAAAATATTGTCAATTCACAATCTATATTTAAAATAGAGTTGTTACATAACATTTAATCATTTATATTTAGCTTGCACTAATTTCTTCAGTCCAAACTATTTGTAATGCAAATAAAATGTGTGACGACTAGTGAAATTTTAAACCAGCACCTTTGACTTTCCAACTTTAGTTGCCATAAAACTGTACAAGTGAACACTCGAAATCTTTTGAGGTTGTCTTCTATTTCTTTTCATTTATTACACTATTTTAATCTGAGGTGTTTCTGTAGATAGACGCTTTGTCAGCTCTGTATCTCCAATTTTTTAAATTTGTTTTTGTCTCTGTCAGCATCTGGATTGTGCTTATTTTCTATATATGCATGCTAGAGAAACAAATGACACCTAAGTAGAGGTTTGTAAAAATATATTTTTGTACCCTCTGCAATATGGCAGACCGTCAGAACTCCTCGCCAATATCTCTGGAAATGTTGTTGTTGTTGTTGTTGTTGTTAATAATAATAATAATAATAATAATAATAATAATAATAATAATAATAATTCTTATATAATTTAACCCGAATAAGTAGAAATCCGAGTAAATTCTACCTACAGTCAGAGTAAAATTATTTCCTTTTTTTTTTTTTCCTGTCAGATTACTTCCCGGAGTCACTTGATAAAACATTTCTGTTCTCAAATGTTTGTGGAAAACAATCATCTGGAAGTCTTCTGAAGTTCATATTTAGAAATCAGAGGGAATATNTGTAGCAATACAACATATTCATCAGAACACCTAAAGGACACCTCTTTAAAATTAAACTTACGTGGTTAAAAATGAAGAACTTACTGGAGAAAAAAAAATTGTAAATATGTAAAAAAACTCAGAAAAGAGAATTTTGATTGGAAGTAATGGATAATGTAATGGGATGTGGTGCTGTCAGGTATTACATGTGTAAATTCATGACAAATGACTTAATTTTGGGGAAATTTTATAATAATCTTTTAAACTGAAACAATCTGAGGGGAAAAAATATTGTCAATTCACAATCTATATTTAAAATAGAGTTGTTACATAACATTTAATCATTTATATTTAGCTTGCACTAATTTCTTCAGTCCAAACTATTTGTAATGCAAATAAAATGTGTGACGACTAGTGAAATTTTAAACCAGCACCTTTGACTTTCCAACTTTAGTTGCCATAAAACTGTACAAGTGAACACTCGAAATCTTTTGAGGTTGTCTTCTATTTCTTTTCATTTATTACACTATTTTAATCTGAGGTGTTTCTGTAGATAGACGCTTTGTCAGCTCTGTATCTCCAATTTTTTAAATTGGTTTTTGTCTCTGTCAGCATCTGGATTGTGCTTATTTTCTATATATGCATGCTAGAGAAACAAATGACACCTAAGTAGAGGTTTGTAAAAATATATTTTTGTACCCTCTGCAATATGGCAGACCGTCAGAACTCCTCGCCAATATCTCTGGAAATGTTGTTGTTGTTGTTGTTGTTGTTAATAATAATAATAATAATAATAATAATAATAATAATAATAATAATAATTCTTATATAATTTAACCCGAATAAGTAGAAATCCGAGTAAATTCTACCTACAGTCAGAGTAAAATTATTTCCTTTTTTTTTTTTTCCTGTCAGATTACTTCCCGGAGTCACTTGATAAAACATTTCTGTTCTCAAATGTTTGTGGAAAACAATCATCTGGAAGTCTTCTGAAGTTCATATTTAGAAATCAGAGGGAATATGCTCTTGGAGACAAAAAAGAAAAAATGTTATGGGATAATGACACAGGTTTTAATACAAATATATCAGCTTCACTTACCATGTAGAGGACTATAACCCAAACTAAATGTGTTTGTTTGTTTGTTTACCCATATCTATCTCTTGCTGCAGATATGAATCCATGGCTTTAAAAGTTCTGGAAGTGGAGAATAGTTCAGTAGTGCATCAGTAGGATTACTAGGAGTTTTCTATCTCAACATCCGTTGTCTGCGTATAGCCAGGACATTCCAGTGTCTCTGAGTTCTCCACAGCCACCACATGGGAGACCATCTTACCTCCATGGTGAGTTATTCATGATTTCTTTTTTTTTTTAACTTACACCATTTTTTTACATCTTGAAAATGTTGTGGTGTTTGTTTGTTTCTTTGTTTTTCTTATTTTTAGGGGGCTTGTATTCTGGTTTTGTTTCTGTTGGTTTTTCATTTACTAGTGCTTTTAATGACAATCAGAATAAAGAAGCACTCAATGAGAAAAAAAAATCCCACCCAAACCAAAACCAAAGTTTCTTTATTGTTCAGCGATATTCTGTACAACTGTTTACACAATCCCTGCTTCCTTTCTGTCCAGCTCCCTAAGGATCTGAAGAATCTGAGCTTGAGAGGGACTATGAAGGACACTTCACTCTTTTCCATGAACAGAAATTTGGAAGTATGCTGTACTGCATTTGACTGGGGTTAAGATAAATTTATTCCTAGTAGCTGGTATAGTGCTGTGCTTTGGATTTAGGATGTGAATATACTGATAGTATACTGATGTTTAACTCACATTTTGTCAAGGTGTTTTCTTCTTCTCATGCTGGCAGTTGTCCTGTCAGATGCTCACAAGCAGCTGGGACAGCTGACCCAGACTGGCCAAAGAGATGTTCCATTCTATGTGCTGTCATGCTGAGCAAAACTTCTGAGCAGTTGGCCATGGTGTGGCAGCCACTGCTCAAGGCTGGACTGAGCATCTGGTAGCCCGTGGTGGGCAATTGCTTTGTGCATCTCTTGTTTTCCAGATTCTTTAATCTATATTATTTTTTTTCATTTTCTGTCAATCTGAGGGGAAAAAATATTGTCAATTCACAATCTACATTTAAAATAGAATTGTTACATAACATTTAATCATTTCTATTTAGCTACCTGTTTTGCTTTTTATCCAATTCCCTTCCCTATCCCACCACGAGTTTGTGAATGAATGGCCTTGAGGTTTTCAGCTGCCTGCCAGGTTAAAGCACAATATATACATGTGGAATTACACCATGGATGCAGTTAGATCAGCTCTCACCTCTCAAAAAGATACCCAACTGCCTCTTTCCTCTGCATTATATTTGCATGCCCTGTGTGTGCATACATTTTATAGGGCATTTCATAGATCAGTCCCAGGTAAGTTTTCTACCTTTAAATTACCTGCCATCTCCTTATACCAGGTACTATACCAAAAAGAAACCTTAAAACTAAAACCAAACCAAAATAAACTAAAAACACAACCCCAAACCCCAAAGAAAACAAATGTCAAAGTTGTGAAAAAATGCATTTGTGAAACTCTATGACTAGATGAATTTATTTATGTATTTATTTATTTATTTATTTATTAAAGGAAAGTGTTTTCTTCCAGGTTCACCCCACCTGTGCTTCTGTACTGATCTATTTTCTCTAAGTTGTGAGACCTTCATGATATGTCATGGCTCAAATGGCACAGCATCACTTGCAAAAAGAAATGTGCATCTCTTGGGTGGATTGATTTTTGGTCTTGGCAGCTCGTCTGATAAAGATAGATTTCAAGACTCTTTTTGGACTTTGGGGGTTACAGGTATGTTAATTTGTAAGGTCAAAGGTGCAGTTCCTGGCCTTTGTCTAATATGTTTTCAATGTAGACAACAATCCTTTATTTCTGTGTTTGACAAAAGCTTTGCAATTCTTATTTCATTGCCAAAGTAAATGTCATTAATAGAAATTAAGTAGAATAATACTGTTCTTTTGAGTAGATGCTCATTATAAATGTCTACAATACACTTGCCAGTTGAAGGATGATATATTGATTTATTTTCTAATTTCAGCTGTAAAATTGTAAGGCAGCTGCCTGGGTTAGCATTTTCAGATTCAAGATGTATTCCCTCTGTGAAAGAAATATATTTTCTTATTCTCTCTGATGAAGTAATTGTTCTGACTACATTAAAAACATGCTACAGCAGTTTATAGTTTATCAACACTACTGTACATGTCTGTCTAAATTTAAATATGCTGTACCAAGGAAAAAAGCCATCATTTATATTCAGGTTTGGATATTAGCCACAAAAATGTGTATCCATTTTCTTTACTTTCCTAAGGTTAGAAAGACAATATAAAATAGTGCATCACAGCAATGTACCTGAAATAATTGTTAGACTTTACAGAAGAATTGTGCAAATAATTATAATTCTTAACTTCAGCAAAGAGTTGTAGAACAGGACCTTTAAGACTTTGTTTTGTTTTCTAAAAAAATTTTGCCATATGGATTTTGTCAAAAGTATTGAATGGTGATTAATCATACCTAAATTTAACTCTAAAAAATTAGATATTTAATACATATTCCCTTTCTCTTCCAAAGAGATGAACATGTACTCTGGATAGTAACTCATGTAGTCTTAGGCATGGGGAAATAAGCAAAATAAATTATTTTAATCTGTTGTAGTAAACATGGTGGCTGTTAGTGTTGCAGCCTACTTTTCATGGATCCTGACAAGAAGGAATTACATAATGCCCTTCACTCTGTAGATAAGCCATAACTTGATAACTGTTTGTGATAAATTGTCTTTGCAGGATGTATTGGCCAGGAGAAAAGAATAAATGTATCCATGCCTCCTCTGTCCTTCAAATTCTGAACTCTTTCTGTTTTGGCAAAAGGAATTCTGCTTACTATAAAATCAATTGCTGCCATTCAAGGCCAACGACTGATGTCAAAAACTAGAAGTCTTAGATTAAGTGGAACCCCAACCATAACAGCTGAAAAAGTCTACTGAAAATTAGTCATGATTGTGTCAGTCTATGACAGGTTCAAAGGCATTCTCAGTAGAGTTTTGGTCTCCCTGCGAGCCTCTCAGGGACCCCGGCCAGCCCCGGCTCGGCAGACAGCGGGGGGGCTCCCCCGGTGCGTCCGACAGCGGGGGGACACTCTGGGGACACTCAGGGGGGACACTCTGGGGACACTCAGAGGGGGGACACTCTGGGGACACTCAGGGGGGACACTCTGGGGACATTCAGNTCCTGTAACCTCAGGGGGCTCCTGCTCAGAGCACTGGGAGCTCTGCCAAGGACACATTTAAAGGGAGATGGAAACAAAAAGTAGATAACATTTGTTGACCAATAAGGATGCTAAAGGGATGGGATCTTAAGGAATGGACATTTTGGGCAATGTATAGGATACTTCTTGGGGGGCTGACTCTTGGCCTCCAGCTAATCACACGACGGATTTGGCCGAAGGTTCTGGATAAAGAGGATGGGATGCTGAGTGATTGACAGAGGGTCAGGGTGGGGGGTTTGGGGATGATCTCAACCCAGGAGAATGATAACATAGGTATAGGGAAGGGGTACAGTTTGGGGTAGACTACTTAGGAAAACTAAAGGAATACAAAAAACTATTACAAAGTATTACAAAATATAAAAACACACTACAACAGAGCAGGAATTAATAGGTTGGTTTTACTACTCCACCTTCTGAGAAGCATTGATATTTCCTGTAATCAAACATTTCCTTTTGCAAAAACACAAGTCTCTAAGTGAATGCATTGAAAATGCACTTTCATGGGAAAATGGAAGATGACTACAGGTGTGCACAAATCCTAAAATATTATATTGATTGTTAGTTTGCTTTTTAATGGAGAGATTAAAGGATATAAGGTAAAATCTTGAGTAAAGGTGTTCTATAAATTTATAAATTTAGCACATCTTTCATCTATTTACATTTTACCAAGTATTGAACCAACATTTATTTGGTGCTTCTGTTCACACACATACACACATCTGGTTGAAAAGAGAATGACATGTCAGAATTTTTTATATATTTACATTTACATACAATTAATATGACTTCACTGCTATTTCAGCCAATCTCACTCTAAGAACAACCCATAATATATTGTGTTCATTTCAAAGAAGGCAAAAGTTCTCCTAGACACATATAAAGATGTGCCTTCAGTTGACAGAACATGTGTGTCTTAGAGAGCTGTTTTTCCATATGATATCATATCAAGAAACTCTGTTATGTCTACATTATTGCAATGACTGCAAAGGTTTTGCTGTTAGCTATAGCTTAGAGGTAAGTTTGTAGCCACTCCCACATTTTTCTCAGTGTTTTCTACCAGATTTTGAAGCAAACATTAAAGTGAAAGACAAACAGAAATTTATTCTACTAACTAATGTTTATTAAACAAACAAACAAACACACAAACAAGCACACATACAAACAATTCAATGAAAAAAATTGTATCAGATTAAAAGTTTTGTCCTGAAGATTCTGCTGTCTGTATTAGAATGTGTTTCCCTCAAGGCAATCCAGGTTCAAAATAATTCTTGGATGATGTTTTTTTATCTATGACAAGCCTGCCATTTTATAATTCTCAGGCTGAAGGTGTTTTCAATGCAAATGTTCTCTCATTCATCTGAACAGTGCAGTCCATTGTCCCATTCTTGCTCTCCAATGACCTGGTAACAGAGAACCAGCTGGTTCAGCCATCTCATTAATCTGAAAAACTCCATGATAACTTTTTTTAATTTTTTTTTTAATTCTGATCTACTTTTTTTTCTTTTTTTAATTAAGGGGTTTTTTTTTCTCTTTAGTTCCCTGACCAACACTGGACTCAGTTTTAAAACCCTGCTCAGTATCTCCAAGGTCCATATGCTTTTCTAAGTGAAAACAATCCCCACTGACAAGTTGCAAACTGCAAATGGAGCACAATTGTCAAATTATTTTTAGATCACTTCCCTGATGTTACTGTACATATTTATGTCTGTTTTGCTTTCCTCTTCCTCTCTTTTCATATGAACATTTGGAGAAGATTTTGAAAGGAAATTTAAAATACTTCGTACAGTAAAACTTGAATTAGAGAGGAAATTAATGGGTTTTTCATCACCAAAAACAAGGCACTGATTTTGAAACAGAGAATTTAGACCCCTTCATTTAGAAACTACAGTTTTATCCTGGAAAAAAGGGCTGCAGTAAGTCTCTCTTGACACTGAAATTGGTGGTCTTAAAGTAGACCTCTTACGCT
>VZRH01002939.1:65517-80441 GCA_013397555.1 Urocynchramus pylzowi
TAGGAGAAATATGATATTTTCACCTTTAGCCAACTGATGAAACAGAAATTTATGAGTCAAGTAAAATCTACAAGGGTTTTCATATTAAAATTTAATTAGTTTTAGAGGGAAAAAAAAAAAAAAAAGAAAACTAAAAAGAAAAAAGCAGCCTCCATTGGCATGATTTTGAGAATCATTTCAGATGCATGATTTGTATTTCAGACTGGGAATCATCTATTTATGCTTTAGACTATATTTTGTATTTTGAATGTGACACACTGACAAAATCCTTGTATACCTAGTACTTAGCCAGATCTGAGAGCCCTTGTTTAATTTAACAAACCCCACCATGAATATTACTCTCAACAACCCCTGCAGTGCTACAGGTTTGGGGAAGAGTGTCTGCAAAGTGGCTCAGTGGAAAAGGACCTGGGGGTGCTGGTCCACAGCAGCTGAACACAAGCCAGAGTGTGCCCAGGTGGCCAAGAAGGCCGATGGCATCCTGGCCTGTGTCAGCAATAGTGTGGCCAGCAGGACCAGGGCAGGATCACCCTCCTGTGCTTGGCACTGTGAGGCCACACCTCAAGTCCCGTGCCCAGTTTTGGGCCCCTCATGACATGAGAGACATTGAGGTGCTGGAGAAAGTCCACCAACAGAGCTGGAGAAGGGTCTGGAGCATGGGTCATGTGAGGAGCAGCTGAGGGAGCTGGTGATGTTTAGCCTGGAGAAAAGGAGGCTCAGGGGAGACCTTATCCCTCTGCAACTCCCTGAAAGGAGGTTGCAACTGGGTGGAGGCAGGGCTCTTCTCCCAGGCAACAAGGGGTGGCACAAGAGTAAATGGCCCCAAGCTGTACCCAGGGAGGTTCAGCTTGGACACTAGGAAGAATTCCTTCACTGAAAGGCTTGCCAAGAATTGGAACTGACTGCCCAGGGAGGTGATGGGTCACCATCCCTAGAGGTGTCCAAGAAATGACTGGATGTGACACTAAGGGGTGGTGATTGCTCAAAGGTTGGAACCAATGATCTTAGAGGTCTTTTCCAACCTAAATGATTCTGTGATTCTGTAGCTAAAATATCTAACCTTTAATAGATAATAACAATACTCGTGCTTTTCCTATAAAGCAGAAAGGTGGGGATTTTTTGTTGGGTTTTTTTTGTTTGTTTTTTTTGGGGGGGCGTTGCAGGTTTTTTTGTAAAATAAGGGTGTCTCACTGGCAGCTGATGGAGAGAAGAGAGCAAAAAAAAAAAATTATAGAAATTATATCAGGAACAGAAAGCTTGTTAGACAACGGCAAAGGCTCCAAGCTGGGAGAGAGAGAAATACCAGACTTTCAGTTTGGAGCCATCAATATAGCAAGAAATGGATATGGAGTCAAGCAGGTTTGTTTGAACGAGGGAAAATGAGTTGAAATATGCACAGAGGTTTTCAACTGTTATGTGCTCTTGAATGTTTAGGATGTCCAGTTGTCCACAGAACTGATGCTTTAAAAAAGTGTCCACTTAATCTGTTGATAAACTGTAATAAGCCTTGAGATTTTAGATTAACCAGGATATGAGGACATTTTTTTTTGGTGAGTATTATTGCTCTAAAGCAAGTATGGCTCAGAGGTGGGGGCACTGCCACCTACTCATGTCACGTGAACTTCGCAGTCATGACTCCCAGTGTCCCAGAATCCATGAAAAACTGCCAAACAAGTGCTAAGATGTTTCAGGTCTTCAAACACCTGGATGTCAAATGCTTTATAATTTTGTAGTGAAAGCAATAAACTTATTAAATTTTCCACTTTATTTTTTGGAAATCAATTAAAAATCTCATTAATTTCTGAAAAAGCTTATCAATGAAATAATTTTGTGTAACTTATATTTTTTATGTCATGTCTCCATTACTTTCTTCAAAGTAATCCTAAAATTCTGTTAAGTGTTTAAACCCATAAATTCTCATGAATTTTTGAAATCTTTCATCACATATATACAGATAATTGCTTTTCAATATATAAATTTTATTTCATCTCTTTTAGCAGAGAATTACTGTGTTATTCTTAAAGCATTATGTTAAAAAATCCTCATTTCTACTTCCATTTTTTGATACTTATTATTGGAGGTAGTTAGGAAAATGGTATCAAATTCTTTTAGCTTGATTCACTCTTTATCAGTTTTATTACTTACTCTTTATCAAGCTCACTCTTGTCAATCTGCTTCTCAGGTTTGCTGTGTATATCCTGAAGGATTCATATTTATCACACACTGCCTATGAGACCTTCTTGGTATTTAGCAATAAAAGGTTCCATTGTCATTTGCTTATAGGTTTTTCAATAATTTAACTCTCCAGGCTGATATTCTTTATGCTCCCTTCAAAATTAATATATTTCAGAAAAAAAAAAATCCAAACTATTTGGCATGCCAATCTTGTGGCAAATAACAATATTTGGTGATAAACGATATATCATAAATCACAGGGAGAAGAGGAAGATGCATTCATATATTTTTACACTCTATAGGAATTCGAAGATCAGAGGAGGTCCCTGCACCATTTAGTATCAAAAACATTTTAAAATTGTAAAAATATAATTAAATTTATCAGTTTTGAAATATGTCAACAAAGTTATAGCCACAGCCTTAGAAATCCTACAGAACAGGAATGAGAAAAAGCAAGTCTTCATCCTGATAAGTTTGAGATGGTATATGCAACCTTTCATTTTAATGTAGTATGTTTCTGTAAGTGTACATGTCTGTGTGGGGTATGGAATGCCAGTATCAGGAAATCCACTGCTTTGGAGCCAGCTAAACTAGAGCACATTTCTAGAGAAAGTCAATCTGAATGCACTTACCTTGCATGTTTTATCTCCCTTCTTTGCCTGCTCTAAGTTGAGACAGTTACAGGATCTGCCCTTTAACAGAAGGCACTGCTTGATGTTTAAGAGTAGGGCTAAGGAAAGCTTGGAAAAATCTGATTTTGTTTTAGTGTTACCATTCTGGGTACTGACCATAGTACCCAACAGTGAAGACTGATGTGTTATTCCTGAGGTGTTTCTGCAAATATCATGTGCACAAACATTGAGATTTGAATTTTTACTACTCTGTTAATGTTCCTGTATGTTACATTTGGCCTCTTGTTCTTGCTCTGTTTTATCTTGACATCTTGATCTTTTCTTCTAGGAAACATCATCTGTTCATTTCATCCATATGTATGACATCAGTCAAAATCTTTTATTACAGATGATGTTGAGGTGATATGGTTCATGCACACTCAAATAGGTCTCCTCCATCACTAATTCAAAAAAGTATTAATGCTTTCTAGAGTATAGTTCCATGGTTTTTTAATCAATTTTTGCTCTTTGTAGAGAATGATCAGTAGTATTGCTCTTTGTCTAAAAAAATTTGTTTTGCCACTTAGGATGATCTATTTAATAAAAGCTTGAAACAGGAGAAGCTGTAAAAAAAGGACAGGGAAACAAGGTTTATAAATTAGTTCCACTACAAAACTAGATACTTCAGGAGAATAAGAAATATAGGAAACCATAAATGTTAGGAGGAGTTTTAAGAAAGTGAAATATTTGTTGATTGCCAGTATTTAGAATTATGAAAGGTTCTCCAGAAATAGTACAAGTCATCCAGCTTAAATATTTTTATTAGAACAATATTTCTTACTGTTTATCATGGCAAGCTTTCCCAGGTGGGGAACTGCAGAGGTGACTTCAGTGAGAAGATGCCATAACTTGTCTCCATGTTGGACAGAGACAGTTCCAGCCAGCTACAAGAGGAACCTGATCCTGGCCAGAGCTGATCCATAGGCTCAGTCAGAGACATGGGCAGTGTCTGTGTGATTACATATTTAAGGAAGTGCTAAATAGCTTTGCAGCAGCTGAGAGAGACAGAGAGGATATGTGAGATAAAGCACACTGAAGACACCAAGGTCAGTGTAGAAGGAGGGGGAGGCACTGCTCCAGGTACCAGGATAGAGACTTCCCTGCAGCCCCTGGTAATACAGGTTGTCCTGCTGCTAACCATGAAGGACTCCATGCTGAAGCAGGTTATATCCCAAAGGAAGGTGTTACCCCATGGAAAGCTTGCATAGGAACTGGTTTCTGATAGGACCTGTGGCCCCATGGAGAGGAGTCCATGCTAGGGCAGCTCTCCTGACAGGACTGCTTTTCCTGTGGGAGACCCCCTGTTGCAGCCAAGATAGCTGCTAGTAAAGTCCAGGGTAAGGGAGCAAAAATGGCCTTTGTATGGTATCCACAGATGTTTAATTCAGCCACTTGGTAAGATGTTCAGCATCCAAAAAGCAGGACTCATGGGGAGAGTCCAGGTTTCTGTGTATTGAGAGGTAGGGGCTGAACAGTGGTATTGGGGCAGTGCAAAGATGAGGGCCAAGGGGGGAATAGGGAGGGAGTGGCTGAGGGACACAGGAACAAGGGAATGAGCCAATGGGGTCTGACAACTTTTGGGGGAAGCTTCTTGTGTCTCCCTAACCCAGGGAATGCCTCTCAGGGTCTCCACAACTCACACTGGAGCGGTCAGTTCCTGAAGGACTGCACACTGTGGAAAGAACACACACTGGAGCAGTTCCCAAAGAACTGAAGCCCATGGGAAGGACTCATGTTGGAGAAAGCCACGAAGGACTGTCTCACAAGGGAGAGACTCCATAGTGGAACAGGGGAAGAACATGAGAAGAAAGGAGCAGCAAAAACATGTGATGAACTGCCTGCAAATGGCCTCAACCTGTCCTGCTGCTGCTTGGAGGAAGGAGGTAGAAAAGTCAAGAGGGAAGTTGAGCCTATGGAGAAGGCAGGAGTGAGGTGCAATTTTTTAAAATTTGGTCTTATTTCTCCATAACTTGTTCTGTTTGATTGGTAAGAAATTGATTTTCCCAAGTCTATTTTGTTTTGCTTATGATGGTAATTGCTAAGTGCTCTCCCTGTCCTTATCTTGACCCACAAACATTTCATCATTTTTCTCCTCCATCCTGTTGAGGAGGGGATGTGATAGAGTGGGTTGGTGGACACCTGGAGACCAGTGAAGGTCAATCCACAACCCTCCCTCTCTGTATCTTCTTTCTTACACTGAAGATTAAAGAAGTTCCTTTCCTCTCATCTGACACTTATCAGCCCCATATAAAGGAACACATAAAACAGAATAAAGGTGTGAAGTTCTTAGTAGTTTTAGCTGTTTCTTGAAAAACAAGAATCAGAGATTTTACAAAATCAAATACCTCCTTCTTGGACACATTTCTCATCTTGTATTTTCAGATGATGTGACGATCACAGCTGGCTCCTAGAGTCTATAATTTTCTTTTGCTTTTTTTTTTTCAGTTTCAAAACTTAATTGCCTGCAGAACATAAGGCCAGGGGAGGGGGTGGGGAAGAGAGGGCTGCAGAGAAATGAGGGGATTAAAAAAAAATTAGGAAATCAATGCCAGGAGAAAAATATTTACAGGTTTGGTATTCTGAAGTTCGCAAATATAATTAGCATCACTATTAATCTTCATCTTAATTCCAGTGTTTTTATAAATTTTGAAAAACTCTGTAGCAATATGGATATATTTTAATAAGACCACTTTCTCACTTAGTCAGATATGACAGCTATTTTCAAGTCAGAAGTCAGCCAATGTAATATGCACTCACAAGACAACAATTTGTCAGGGACCTGAGTGCTCTTCCAAAGCTTACTGGCCCTGACTATCTCCCTGGGACTTTTATTTTTCTTTAATGAAAGGATAGGCTTGAACACAGCAAGCATATACTGTAACCTGGTCTGTGCCCAGTCCAGCTTTCTGCTGTCCCAGTTGATCTTTCAAAATGGATCTTGGATCAGTGCTATAGGTCACATTGTTTTCAGTCTTTGGACCTGCCTGATGGATGGCCCCAAGACATAGCTCATTTCCTTGCCCTCTGTGACTGTAGGTAGAACTTGTCACCATCACCAGCCTGGTACAGCTCAAATCACACAGAACTGTGGCCAGGACACCGCCCTGCCCATCACCCTTCACTCCTTGTTCATCTCCCTCATGGACCAGTCATGCTCCTGCTGCTCCCTTTAAATGAAGTTTGTTTCAATGCTTCTTGTTGTATATTTTTCATGCATCTTATCCAAATCATGCCTGTAATATAGAATTATACTGAAATACAAGTATACTGAAATATAAATGTAACACTCATGCATGTGAACATATATGCTTCTATGGCACTGCTATGAAGGAAGAAAGCTGTAGGAAGACTTCTTCTCAAGGGTTTATGAAGAAAAAGCCTCTAGAAGGCCTCAGGAAAATTTTCCTTTATACAAAGCTGAACAACTAAATCTTTAACATTGAACAAAAATGTTATCTTCTGATGTTCACTATGAAATTATTTAAATTAGATTTTTCAAAGAACTCAGGACTACATAGAATCATGTAATCATTTTGGTTGGAAAAGATCTTTTGAGATCATTAAGTCTAAACAGTAATCTAACACTGTTAAGTCCATCACTAAACTATGTTCCTAACATCACATCTAAACACGAATCTTCACATCTGCATGATTTCATAGTTTCAAAGTATGGTTCCTGTTAATATGAAGCTATAGATTCTTATAATGTCTATCTATCAGACTTTTAATTCATAGACTGTGTACTCACAAAGGACACAAAAATGTAAAGAAAGTTAATTCAGCTACAAAGTACTGGAGGATTTGCTTCTGAGGAAGCTTCTGTTTCCCAATGCTTTCTTGCAAGGATGACCTAATTCTACCCATGCTTTCTGGGCTGAACAGATCATATTTTTTGACAGACCTGTCAAACTTTTAAGCAAGGCAAAATAAATGGAGTGAATAATTGGTAATGTAACTTTGACAGCTATTGCATGTTTATCTGTCAATGAAAAAAGATGTAAAAAGAGAATCTTTAGCTGTTCTCTGACTATTTGCATCACACTATGTTAAACATTGCTAGAGAGTCAAAAAGGATCAGCTTTCAGCACCACAAGGTCCAAGGAAGATTTTATAGCAGTGTCTCAAGACATTTCTTAAAAGCTGTTTAACATCTTAGTGGGGAACATGGACAGTGGGACTGAGGGCACCCTCAGCAAGTTCACTGCTACCACCAAGCTGTGTGATGCAGTAACACACTGGAGGAAGGGGATGCTGTCTAGAGAGTCATGGACAAACTGAAAAGTTGGGCCCATGATAACCTCATGAAGTTAAACAAGGCCAAGTGCAAGGTCTCACACCAGGATTAGGGCAATTCCAAGCACAAATGCAGCCTGGTGGAGAATAGATTGACAGCAGCCCCTGAGGAGAAGGAAATGGGGCTGTTGGTGGAAAAGAAATTCTACCTGAGCTAGCAATGGGTACTCACAGCCCAGGAAGCCAGCCTAGCCTTTGGCTGTATCAAATGTGGCCAGCAGGCTGAGGGAGGTGATTCTACCCCTCTTCTCTGGTGAGAGCCCACCTGGAGTTCTGCATCCAGGTCTGGGGCACTTGAACATAAGAAGGACACAGATCCATTGGGACAAGTCCCAGGAAGAGCTTTGAGGATGATCAAAGGGCTGGAGCAGCTCTGCTATGGAAACAGGCTGAGAGAGTTGGGGCTGTTCAGCCTAGAGAAGAGAAGGCCCAGGGAAGGTCTTACAGCCCCTTCCAGTAGCTTAAGGGAGTCTGGAGGAGAGATGGAGAGGGAGTTTTCACAAAACATTAGTACTAGTGCAGCAAGAGGACAAGGGTTTATGGCATCAAATTGAAAGAGGGCAGATTTTCATTATATATAAGGAAAAAATTCTTTACAATCAGGGTAGTGAGGCACTGGATCAGCTTGCCCATAGAAGCTGTGAATGCCCAATCCCTGGAAGTGTTCAGACAAGATTCAACAGGGCTTTGAGCAATTTGGTCTAGTGAGAATTGTCCTTGCCAATGGCTGGGGCTTTGGAAGTAGGGGAAATTTAAGGGTTTTTTCCCATTCAAAACCATTCTATGATTCAATGATCTACCACAGTATGATCTTGTCCTGAAATGATGTTCAGTCCTCTGCCTTGAAAGTTTCAAGACCCAGCCAGATAAAGTCCTGAGCAGCCTGGTCTAATCTCATAAATGACACTGCTTTAAGCAGGAGATTGAGAGGGAGACCTTCTAGGTCTCCCTAGGTCTCTATTTTCTAACCTAAATAATTTTATAATGCTAAAAAGAAGTCCAACCCACCATGAAAGAGCAATTAAAAAATCAAGGTAAATTTTTCAGGACTGGAAAAACTAGCTGGCGGTAAGTTTCTGCCTACCTCCTCCTCTATAATGCAGTTACCTGAAATTATCTTTCTTTTTTTTTTTTTTTTTTTACAAAACTCCAAGTACTGTCACATTTAGTATTTTCTGGACTGTGAGTGGAAAAGCCATGGAAACCAGACTTAAGTGCATTTTGAAGCAATTAACCTGTTAGAACATTTTGTACTGCTGAGTTTTGAGGCCAGAACTAAACACATATAATCTTAAAACCCACAAAACATGCAAGGTGAATGATCCACATGAACATTCTAATGATATCTTCATTTTGAATGCTATTTTTTCCTGTCTCATGAACTAATAACATTTAAAAAGCATTATCTTTCTTGAAATTACTCAAGTATGTGTTGATCTTGCCTGTTTAATAACTGCAACAAATTACAATGAAGGAAAACATATTCATGGTTTTTGTTATTAGATGTGTAATAATGAGGCATTGATTAATCAATGGCTTAATTTTAGCCATTTAGAAGCAAGTATCTTCTTCTAGCTGAAGAATACAAAAGAATATCACAGAGGAGAATGGGATGTTTTTAATATCAGATTATTAAAACTTTTGCAATTTTGCCCATATTCAATTTATAAAACGTTTCTTTGAATTTTTTACCCAAACCTTGGCTTTACCTTTACTTTTACATTGGCAGAGATCATTGTAACCAACAATAAATAACCAGCATTATTTATTCTCATCTGCTGAGTAACATTCCCTTTGCTCATCTCCTGCAATTACTGTGCAGCACAGAATGTTAAGATCAGCCATTTTTCTCTGAGCCACTTGAACAGGACTGAAAGGAAGCACAAATCTATAGTATTTGTTAGTAGGTACAGCTGTTTTGTCCTTTTTTTTTCTCTTCAGACATGAAGTCAACTCAACACTTAGATAGTCAACACAAACATTTTTAGATGTCAGAGAAAAATGTAAAATTAAACATAAGAAAGACTTTTTAAATTTATGCATGTATTTTTTTTAATTTATGCATATATGAGTATTCTTCAAAGAGTCAGTTTTCCCTTTTTCTCAGGAAAAAATAGAAGCAGCTTTCGTTTCCCAAAAGCAGTGTTTCCCCACTACTGATTTTGTTGTACATGCCCTAATTCCCTAGGCACACTTAGTTTCACAATCCAACTTTTAATGTGTAGCTGCACCCCTGTATGTCTAAGATATGCATTCATGTTCCACATACATTTTTTTGCCAGTTATCTACACTTGCAACAGTTTTTCAAACTCATCTCTTATCTCTTTCCCTTAAGAATAGCTTATTGAGCAGACAAGATCCTTAATGACGATTTATGGTTCCTTTCCAAAAGCTTAACAACCAATCTTTTGTGATCCCAGTTCACAGATCTGTGTGCAATCCTCATGACCTTGCTAGTATTTGTTTTCTCCTATCACAGAGACATTTTCTTTAACACTGGCTATCACCATTGTAAGTTCTATTCCATTTGTTATGGAACATAAATTAGGCAAAGAAATCCTGAACCTCTATCACAGTCTTGATGGCCACTTTTCCTTCCCCTTCCCATTCCCATTCCAGTTCATAACTATATTTTCTGTATATTCCCACAAGCCTACAGAGATGGGAAGCAGTTGCTTTTGCTGATCCATGGTCTGTTGACCATAATGTCACAGCCAGTGCATGGGTGCCCTTTCAGTTAAAGCAGAGTTTTACTCTCTTGTGAGGAGTGTGTGCAATGGGACCTTCCAAGGCAATGTCCTGTGCTCCATTTCTGATGCAGATGGCCACAACTTCTCAGAACATGCATAAATCATGGTATGTATGATTTATGTTTCACAAATTCTGACTTATTCTGTCTCTCTGCCTAGGACTGTGGTCACAATAAGACCATTTTACTCTGTCTAGTGGGTAGCAAACCAAACCAAGAAGAAAACTCAAAAAATATAGGCAAAAATGCAGCCCCATACAAAGAAACCATGCAGTCTGTGATATATAGGCTACAATTTGGTTGAAAAATGGGTAATCCAGTAGCACCAAACTACAAACCTGAAAGTGAGGAAACAAAGCAAAGATGTGGAAAGTTGTCAGTGTGGCTGGACAGCTTGATATGAACTCAGTGAGGCCAAGCATCAATTTTGCAACAGCGGCACTTCCTTGATGAGAAAATCTACTTACTGTTTGCACATGCTTTCAGGTAGTAGAGAATACTGATGTCTTTTATCTTTTAGCTATTGAGCCACATGTAAACAGTACATAAGAAATGGCAGGTCATAAATGCATTTGTCCTTGTAGTTATATAGTATTTTTTTTAGTGGGTTTTTTCCCCTGTATTCTGAAGTATTTGCACTGTTGAAATGTAGCAGTCAGAAAGTCTTCTTTAAACTCTCTGGAAGAAGAAAGTGTGGAAGATTCAGGCACTGAAAAAATTACAAGCTGTAGAAAAATATATTGAATAAAAAATTCCATAAGTTATTTCTGAGATTGAGTATACATTCCTTAGTTCACAAACATTGAGCTGTTTTAAAATGCATTTTGTTATGATAATTTTTTACTTGATGTCCGATCTTTAAAGCTATTACAATTTTCTTCCATGATTTGTATAGAAAGTACAAATGATTTCTAATGGTAAATATTCATTTTTGTTACCTACGGAAGAATTTAATTCTCTTCTTTAGACTTTTACCACTACTGGAACTTACATTAACAATATGAATATTTTTAATGGTGGAAGAAAACATGTTTAGGGATTCTTAAAAATCTTTTTTCAGACACAGGAGTTTGAAGAGAATTTTGAACATGTCAAGAGCATGATTTTGTGGTTTGATACATATAAAAAGCATAAAAATGCAATATCTGGGTACATATTCTAGTGAAATTGACCCTGCTTAAAGTTCATGTACATTGCCAAACTCCAGTATAAAATATCATATACAGCTTAATTGGGGCACTAAAAAATGCTTTCAAATCATGTCAAATTTTGTTGGCAGCAAACTCTCACTATGAACAGCCAAGTTAAATTTAACCCTACTGCAACTTCATGAAGTTGTACGAGGTGGTTGTTGTATAAGTAGTAAAAGAAAACCAGGTTAGAGATTACACTAACTTCTGAGTAACCAAAAATAATAAGCCTGTGAACTTTACAAATAATTTGCATTGATAAGAAACAGGGTATAGAGGAGCAAAATTCAGTAACTCTGTGTTGTCAGGAATTGAAAACAACAAGGATTTAATTTCAGTGTTTTTGTAGATATTATGTTCTTCTACAGATACCAATTCTTTTCATGCATGGACAAGCATTTCATAAAATTTACATAAAATTTGCATAAGAATGATATAAAGATAAAAAAGAACATTCATTAATGAATTCTAGAGTATTTTCTCTACCACCCTCTGGGAGCTACTCCTACTTCTTTCCCCCCCATCTCTGCATATCCAGAACAACATTAAAAAAAAAAACAAAAACAAAAACCCCCAAAGAAACCCCAAACTAAAACAAAAACCCCACACCAGTCTTGTGTCAGCACTTAATAATTCTTTAAAATATGATATTCCCAGGAAACTCATGCAGCCTTTTATGGCTTGTTCTATTAGAAAAAGAATAGGAATCCCTGCCATCTCTGAGATACAGATAATACAGAATAAAAGTATATAATTTCTATATGCATTCTCTTCTGTATGTGTTTATACATGCATAAACATTCACATTAATTAATTAATTTATATTTGTCAATACAGATTTAAATTATTTAATTAGATTATATAAAAACCCAAATGCTAGTAACATTGCTGACAAATTTTAGAATATGAGATACCAACCCTTTTGGCATTGCTCTTAGTGAACATTGAACATCAGAAGGAATTTTTAGTACCTTACTACAAAAGAATTAAACATCTTTTAATATTTTTATAATACTTCCAGAATGGTGCATGCTGGGAGAACAGGTAAAATATGGACTGTCCTATTGTAACACCTTGATTAATTCATAATATTATTTGATTTTGAGAACTTGATTTACAAAGTGCTATTACAAAATATTACACTGAGATTTAAGTAGTAATAAAGGATGGCTTTCAAAGAGTTTTTAAAATTCTACTAACTTAATACTACAACTGCTAAAACAACTGCACTCAAAAAAAACTTATGAGTAGTATCAGAAACTTTGTATCCAGACAAAACTTCCTATAAAGTCCTTTGAAAGAACTGTGATATTAAAATACGAAATCCAACTCGGTGATTTTAATACAGCTCACAAATCCATGTACAGTTAAAGCCTGAATTCTATCATTTGCTCTTTGTAATTTTGTAATAAGCAGTAGTTGCAAACTTGGCTTGTTATGTTCTTGTAAACATAGTGCACAGAAGAAATATCTACAATTTACAGAATACAAAATATCAGATCACAAACTGAAAAAAGTCTGGAGTTCTTCTTTTGGACAGGTGGCTTTGGCTTATTATCTTGTCACTCCTTCCCAGATATTTATGCACAGCTTCCCTAAGATCAAAAAATGTAAAATGCAAAAACTGCAATGTCCTTTCAAGGTGCAATGCTAATATTAAACTCTACTTTGATTACTTTCCAATATGTTATGTCAGCAGTCCTGAATAAAAAAGACCTCTTGCAACTGAATTAATTATAATTCTAGAAAAGCTTTCTTACTAGACAAACCACAAAATTTGTTACTGTTATTCCAATTAGTTTAATGGGCAGAAATGGAAAAGTTCAACAGTATATTGCACATCATATTTTTGATATTGTGCAAAAATATGTCCCATTAGAAGCATAAAGTTATTTTACTGTAAAAAGTTTTGAATCAGCACAAAATATATATAAATATGTCATAGGCAAAGTTATTTAAGATAATTTTTTGCACTAGTGTTCTCATGATAGATGTCTTCAGGGAGGTTCCTTCACTGGAGTTATTAGCTGTTAGAGAGGATCCTTATGAAAAGTCAGAAGAAATTTCAGTGTCAGTAGAAAATGTTCTTAAAAAAATAAAAATGAAAGACTAATATCAAGATTAGATTGCAGTTTTCCACGAATACTACTCAGAACCTGCACTGAAGACAAAGATTTTCACATCTAACATATGTGCTAATAAGTTCAATGTTTAAATATTTCTGGGTTGTCATATGTCAATTCATTTACTTTTTTTATTCTTTCTGTGGGTTTTGGATGGGACAGAATTAATTTGCTTCATAGCTACATTTTGTGTAAGCACAATGCTTACACAGAGCCAAGGCCTTTCCTGCTCATCCCACTGCCAAGTGGCTGTGCTGGATGGGCACAAAAGGCTGGGAGGTGGCACAATCAGGACACCTGGCCCCAACTAACCAAATGGGCCTTCCATACTCTGTGGCATCATGCTCAGCACAAAAAATAGATGGGGGCTTGGCAGGGAGGCCACTGCTTAGGGACTGGCTGAGCATCAGTTACTTGATGGTGAGCAATTATTTTCATTTACATTCCTTGTCTTTCTTAGGAATTATTTTTCTCCTTCTGCTATTTCCCTTTTCTTTACAATTTATTATTATTTTATTTAATTTCCCCCCTCCTCCCCAGCTATTAAAATCTTTTTATCTCAGCCCATGAGCTTCCTCATTTTTGCAATTCTGATTCTCTCCCCTGTCCCACAGGGGAGGGGAGTGAGTGAGTGAACAGCTGTATGGTGCTTAGTTGCTGATTGTGATTAAACCATGAAATGTAGTTATGTATTTTTTTTTGGTTTTCATCTGACACTTGAAAGAACAGTGTAACATTGATATTCTCCATTTTAGTTAAGAAAAAAATGAGAGAGGAGATAGAATATGTATGTAATAAAATATATTTTAAAAAGAGTTAAAATAGGAAATTCAATTAATGTAATATATCAAAGAGTTCAACATTTATTTAAAATTATGACATATGTGCCCAAATTTCTAAAAATGTTACTGAAACTTCTCTAGTATATTTCTGGCACCAAGATGACGTTTATCTATAGAGTGGCTGGCAGTTTTCTGTGTATCCTCACCTATTCCATAACAATTAAGAAAAAAAAGATGGACATAATCATGTCATAAGAGTATTATTGATAGTGACCAAAGTACAAAAATGCCAGTAGTTGAGAGATGGAGCTGAAAATATAGGTGACAGAAAGCAAAAAGTCTAGTGAGATCTTAATTTAAAGTCCTGGTAACTACCTCAGGTATATATTTCAGAGCAGAACAATTGCTTACCATACCTCAGGGATGTCCAAATATTACAAAATTATCTGTAGAAAGTACTTGTGAAAAAATAGCCCTTTGAATCATTTTTAAATTGTATCCAAATACTGTTGGAGTCACTAGAGCTCTGTAACTTGCCACTGATTCATGCTGCCTAACTACTCAGGTGTGAACTTCTGCCATCACATTTATTTATGTGCATCTGTGTTATATAGGTCCTGTGTTATATCTGGAACTAGTAATGCAGTTGTAAGTGATTTCTCAAAATCAATGTGAAATAGAGCCTCAATTGTCCTCTGAGGTATGAGTTAACTATTTAATCTAGAAGACTGAATAAAATTAAAGATTAAAAAACTGAGTAAATGAAAAATATGCAATATGTTGAAAGTGAAGACCATTGTATATTAAGAGAAAACCTTGTGAAAACCTTTCTCATCATCATTTTACATTTGTGCAAAAGCAAATAAATTCTTATTTCCATAGATTATTAAACCCTATATTATCACATTTATCTTGGGTTTTGCCTTTTTTTTTTTTTTTT
>VZRH01002939.1:80501-93527 GCA_013397555.1 Urocynchramus pylzowi
TTTTTTTTAACAAGAAGTACTTCTGCAGATGTAACTTATGCATATAAGTGACTGTGAACATAGATTGCCATCGGTTTCAGAAAAAACAGCCCAAAGCAGAGAGGTCTTTGTTAGAGACAAGTAAATCCCCTGATTAAATCCATAGCCTAAGGTTAAGACAGGTGGTTTGACTTCATAGCAGGATTCTTCTGTGATCTATTCCTCTTTGTTTAGCTCCTGTTTATAACTCTTCCCAATCAGCAAAATGTGGACAGCAGTTTTTCACAGAGGTGATTGCATCTACTCAATTTATACAGAACCAGAAACTGCCTTCTGTATTGTGAGTAACTGCACTGGGTTTCTACACTGGGCAAGCCAGAGATCAACACATTTCTAGGTAGACACTGCTATTTGTGAATTTGACATAATTATTTCTAAAACATGGACCATAAATTATTACAAAATGTTTAGGGTGAAAGAGTCCCTTCCAGCAAGGTGTTAAGGAGGTAATTGCCATCAAATTTGGGAGATGCTTAGACAATGATCCAGGGAATTAAGGAGGTAATTGCCATCAAATTTGGGAGATGCTTAGACAATGATCCAGGGAATTATGCAAACACAGATAGGTCAGAGTTAGGGGTTTTTTGGAATTCAGGGATTGTTGAGAAAAATGGACAACAGTATCTTACTGCAATCCAAATAAAAACATTGAGAAAAAGCTACATTAAATTAGCTCAAAGAATTAGGGATGTGAGGAAACCAATGAGTGTGTTCAGAAAGATATATGGACTTTATTATAAACAAAGTAACATAAATTAGATTTTCAAATTGAGAATGCTGATTCTAATGCAACTTTTTTCTTTTTTTTAAGATAACCTAATAGTAAACAGGAGAACATACACTTGGAAACAAATTTTCAGGACTCAGTAATTTTATGGAATACACAATTGATTTTTGTTAGAAAAATGGACCATATGATCTTTTTAATTGTTATTTTTCTGTTAAAGCTATCAGTTCAAAGTTATACTTGTCACTTACTTTTCTGTCCCAAAAAAATCTATCTTCATTCCTCAAGGATAAGGAAAAACGAATATCAGAACTCAAACATTTCTTTTTTTTTTCTTGCAAATCTGTATACATCCATGTGGAGGCCTAACATTCTACTTTGGAAAAGTAGAATTCTTCAGTGCCAAAAAAGTGGTTGATTTTTTTTTTTTTACAGAATTCAGAGCTATGTGGAATTTCTTTAACTTTTACAGAAGGAGTAAACTAGAGTTTATATATAGACATTTTCAGTGCTCCTCTCTATACTTGCTGGTCTCTATCCTACCCTAGGAGGCTCTGAATCTTCAACCACCCTTGCACACTCTCACAATATATGTCATAGCTTTGATATCCTCAGCTTTAGCCATAAAAATTGACTTAAATGAGTATCTATTTCCCTGCACTTTATTTTAGACTGGAGGGCCATCCCTTGAACAGAGAGCATTTTTCCTGCTCTGGCTGTCGGCCTGAGGGTCAGATACACATTTTGGGTTTTGCAAGAAGGCAGCTCAATTCAGCATCCCAGTTTTCATTATCAAAAATCACATAGTTATGGGCAGTTCTCACTGCACAGCAATGCACTTCTAAAATACAGCACTGGAATGACAGAAATATTAGATGAAGCCATAATGATGCAGACATTTCAACATTTCATTTTCTAAGTGAGGGACTAATGATTAGAATGGTAAAGCACACTGGCATGTCTTGCAAAAAGCTCAAGTTTCCTTAGATCAGTCAAGCTATTACTAATTCAGACACTAAGGATACTTCTTGAAAAAGCTGGGCTATGTTATGCAGAGATAGTAGTTTTGTTAGGCTTTTTCTAATTACTAACAAGAGGAATCCAGGATTTTCTCTTTTCCTCATTGATGACATTTTTTAAACCAATTTTTTTGTTTTTTGGAGAACCCTCTAGAGCTATAAAATGTATTCATGAGCTAGTTTTGCTCACACTATGTCTTCCATTCTGCTAAAGGGTGTTATTTTAATTTCATCATATGTGTGTATTTTTAAAAGATAGCCATAAGCCTACGGTTTGGCTGTCTGCAACTGATTTAAAAACAAACAATCAAAAAACCCCATAAGTAGAAGAGAAAAAAAACGAAAAAAAAACCAAACAAACTGTGAAGTCTGAACAATTCAACTCCTACACAGCTGCCTTGAATGTATTTCAAGCAGAAATAATTACTGTTACTCAGACCAAAGGAAAATCACCTTGCTTTCTAGAATAATTAACAACTTTTTTTTCTTTTTATATTGCAAATACCAAGAGTAGTTCAATCATTATTTTTTGTATGTAAAGCATAAAACATTCAATACAGCACGTTATAGAGGAATACGAAAAGCAACGACCTAGAATTCTTTATTTCCTCTAGAAATGCAATCAGTAATAATGGACAGCAATACTAAGGAAAAAATAATTTAAGGCTTACTAGAAACAAGAATTAAAAAAACAAGTAAAAAATCCAGAACCCAGCACAAGAAGAACTATTTCTGCAAGGGAAAAAATAGTCTCAGTGCAATACTGAATGTTATTAAAGTGAAAGCCACCAACACAAATGATTAATAGTGTTCAGAATCATCTTCCCTTTTTTTGTCTTATAAAAGTAGACAGAACTTTAGATAATATTTCTTTCTCAAAAGATTTCTTCAGAAAATATTAATAGATGTTCCAGTACACTTCACAATTTCTACACAAGCTGTCATTTTTTTTGGAATAGAAACAATGAATTTCACAAAGAAGGCATAGAAGTACAGGCTTGAAAGTGCCTTCAGGAGATGATTTGGTCTGTATCCCTGGTCAGGGACATAGCCAAATGTGTCTAGACATAGTCTAACAGAATGCTTTTGTCTGGTATTGCCTGAAGATGGCTGTTCAAAATAAGATCTAATAAAAATTGTACAATCTCCATAGGTAATGTGTATAATGATGATTTGCTAATCTATATCAAGTATTTTGAATTACTTTAGGCTTTTTTATTACACACATCTACCATTGGTGGATATAAAGTTATATTTGTATTATCTGTTTTCTAAAATATCTTTCATATATTTGAATATTAGTTATATTCTTAAATCCCTTTCCTACTCCTTCATTTTTGATCTTTTCTAAATTCATTTTAGCAGCAGATCAATGTTTATTATCAGTTTTAACTGCCTCAGGCAGTTTGTTTTTTCATAACTCGTTTTAGTGAAAAAATCATCCCTCCCCAAAGTGTTGATAATCTCAGTAAGAGATCAAATTGTGTCCTGCTTATTGTGGTGATATCTTGAGGCTGGCAAAACTGACACTTTGCAAGGGTCACACAAAGAAGCCAAATGTCCAAACTATGTTGTTGCTACAACCTTAAGAGGGATTGCAACTTTGCACTTGCATCAGGCTGATAAAACAGCTCAAAAGTACTGATGTAAAAGAGGAAATGTATCTTTGGTACCAAAATGATCCATTATCATTCCTTTATATTAAGCACCAGACCTTAAATTGAAAAATCAAATTTTGATCTTGCTACTCCATCTGTAGCTGTAATTTATCTATCTATTGAAATGTCTTACCATTTTTTGGCTAGCTGGACAAATTGTCAAACATGAACTACTGCTATAATTTCTATGATCTACTGATATAACACTAGCTTTTCATTTGCATTACATGTGATTATAAATAGTTATTTTTTCGAGTAAATGCATTCCCAATGTACAGTTTCTGGACTTTTTTATCTGCACATTGTCAGATGTTTCTATACATTTTCATCATGAATTCTTCACAAAGAACATGCAGAAGTATCTGTAAATATACTATGGCTGCAGCAACATTAATGAAACAGGGTCTGTCCTCACAAGTTAACTACATTTCTTTGTCCCCAAGAAAGTCTGCATTCTTTAAGCTACAATAGTAGCTTTTATTATTTATTTTTAATCCTTCCAATCGCCAGTGTTTTGGAATCCAAACCCAAACTATTAAATAGACTTTTCCTAGATTAATTCTTATCTTAGCCCTAGTACCTGTTGTTTCAATTGTGTTATTACTTTACTGTACATTATGGTTGTTACGGTTTTTACATTCTCAACCAAAAAAATATCAGTTTACTGTCTTTCAAGGTGCCTGTAGGTTTTCTTTTCCAAATAAATGCACATGAATTGATTTGTATCCACATTGAATATACTGCTGTTTTAAAAATTAAATAACTGTGATACAATAACAGAGGCCTGGAAAGAAACAGCAAGTATTCCAGGAGATTGGATACAGGAGTAGTATTACCACTATGTTAGTTTCTCACATTATAAACCATGACAGGGTACCTCTAGAATAAGACTTTTCATTTGGTAAAGTGCCAAATTTTGTAATTAGACAAAATGATATGATTGGAAATATAAAGGTCCACATGTTAACTGCTTTCTGATAGTATTGGTCTTACTAAATATTTTAAATATATATATGTGTGTGTGTGTATTATTTCTACTGTGTGCATATATATCTCTGTAGGCACACAAAAAGACATTTACTGTTTTATCACAATTCAGTAATTTTAAAGCATCTCATTAAAGGCTTTTGAGAAGAGCTGGATCAAACCTTTGCAGTGCAAGTTGCATTCAAGTTCATGTGAATTCATTTCTTTTTTACTTCTCCACAAGTTTGTTTAACCACCTGCTGAATTCAATGGGATACACCATCTGTTAAACTGGAGTCCAAGACTTCCCCCAACAGCAAAACTCTCCTAACATCCACATTTTAACCATCCAAATTCACATTAAAACATTTCTTCTGACTGTATTCCAGAGGATGTTCAGGGCCTTAGACATCATCTACACTGGTTATGAAAACAGCAAGATGCAGGGATAAGGAGTGGTATGTGGTTTTCCTTATCACTGAACTGCTAATCAAAAAATGGCTGGGTTTTGTCTTGGATAAGCAAACTCCCTCTCGCCCTATGCTGGATCACAGAATTATAGAATAACAGAATCACTTTGGTTGGAAAAGACTTCTTAAAAAATCATCAAGTCCAGCCATTAACCCTGCACTGCCAAGCCCACCACCACTAAATCATGTTCCTAAGCACCATTAACACCTGTTAATTATTTTAAACACCTCCATAATTACTGTTAACCAGCAGCAGCCAGCTTGAACAGGACAGCATGGTTTCACAGAGGGGACATTAGCTGCATTTGCACTGATCATGTT
Organism: Urocynchramus pylzowi; assembly: GCA_013397555.1. Classification (NCBI taxonomy): domain Eukaryota; kingdom Metazoa; phylum Chordata; class Aves; order Passeriformes; family Fringillidae; genus Urocynchramus; species Urocynchramus pylzowi. The sequence continues at coordinate 85,702 of VZRH01002939.1, forward strand.
GTACTTGGAATTTCTGTTATTTTCTGTTATGGTTTTAGCAAAGAAATGGTCAGATATAATTGATTTCTTGATTCTGGGCTCCAGTGTTCACAACACACTCAAAGCCTGAGTTGTACCTAGACTGCAATCAACACTGCAGTCAGAAAATACAAGGGTCCTGGGCCCCACCCTACTGCCTTTTCAGGTCCTCTCCTCATTTGTCATGGAGGAACTTCCAAGGCTTCCTCTGTTGACTTCAATGGATTTTTTATTTGAACACAAAATTTTCAAATCTTACAGGACCATTGTTAAGAGGGGGTGAAAATATTTCCAAAACAAGACAGAGAACACTGAAACAATCTCCTGGAGGCCACTGCATTTATTTTGCTTTCAGTGCTAAAACCTATCAGTTTGTCTTGGAGTCAAAGACTGAAAAACCATTAATTTAATCTATCTCAAGCTGTTCAGCTACTTTACTTGAAATATGGGTACCTATCCATGATGGAGGCAGCATTAGTGACATTAAAAGCAATGAGGAGTTACTTAAAGTTATTCAAATTTGTTAAGGAAAAAAATAGTGCACTTGCAGCCAAGTGTTATTTGTTCACTTTTGTTCAAGTATGACTCCTTTTTAAAATTGCTGTAAGGTCTAGTCTAATTTAACCTTAGCAATTTCTAGTGCCTAATAGCTCTGTTGGCACCCCTTGGTCAGAAGCAGTTACAAGCCCCAAAATTGCCCCCTGAAAACTGCACTGCAGACTGGGCATGGTGTTTCTTTATGTCTACCTACATAGCTGAAATGATCACTAGTAGAACAGTAAGTACCTCCAATTTTTTTAATATGTTTTTGGATAGCAACCTTTTCTTCAGAATTATAGATTTTTGCAACATTTCTTTTCTTCATATTTGCTAAAGGAATGTAATTAAACTGTATCTTAATTTCAACTCTGACAGACAATCAATGACAAGTTGTTCCATCTGTGGCCTCTAATTTTGAAGAGTATTTTGACATTATATGGATTTTTGACTATGATTTAGAATCATAATAGATTTTTTGTGCCTTAAGATCCCTCGGTGCCTTTTGTATCTCACCCCTCGCAAGGAAGTAGTAATTTATAAGAGCATCAGTAGGAGAATTAGTGAGGCTAACTTTTGTGCTGACCACCATTCTAGCTCAGAGACAATCTGACATTGTGATCGATGAGATACAGCTTTTTGCATTTGATGCACTGACAGTGTGAGAGACTGAAATGTTAAGGGTTAATGACTCAAATAACTGGCCATTTGCAAAACCAGAGGGTGTTTGGCTGATGATGTGCAAGGTAAAAGCCCAAGTGCAGAGGGATCCTGCAACCACCACTGGAGGTTAGTTGCTGGGATTTGAGCCAGATAAGTGAAGAGGCAGATCCTGTCAAGGTGAAATAATGCCTTTTATCATGCTAACATTGTCTCTTACACAACTGACTCAGGTGTAAAAGTCCCCTTCAGGGAAGGCTTCTAGACATTCACTCATTGGCCTGAAGATATTAATTCCTTCTAATGGGTCATAGCCAGCTAAACTGCTCTGGATGAGAAGGAGCTGTCATGTCCAGAAGGTGTCATAAACCATCAAAGATCCCTCCCACACCTGGGCATTCAACCTGACCCTGAGCATATGAACTTTGTGCTTCATGGGCTTTCCCCACCCCTGAAGGATCAAGAGGCAGCCAGCACTTCAACCAGCAGACAATGAAATTACAACAATCAAATCTTGTCACTGGGCCCATGGGTGGTGATATCGTTCTACTTTTATGTTGTTATATTGCTATTGATAATGATATCCAAAAAGACTATGTGCCTCTTTGCATTGCAGGAAAATTGTTTTTAATGAACCTTATCTATCTATCTATCTATCTATCTATCTATCTATCTATCTATCTATCTATCTATCTATCTATCTGTCTATCTATCTATCTGTCTATCTATCCACCTGTCACTCAGTGTTGTTTCACTCTTATCTGCCCTAAGGGATCTATTAACAAGAACCTCAGTTACCCTTGCCCTTAGGGGATGAGCCAAAACTGCTTTGGTCTGGATAACCAGGGGCATACTATTTTGCTAAAAATCCACACATTTTTCTACAGATTCATTTGGCATATATTTCAAATTTGCAAGGATTTATACTTAGAATCCAGAATTTTCTTGAAAGCAGTTCAGTAATTGATGTAAGGAAAAATTTTGAAATTATTATTCAGAGCTGTGTGTTAAGGCAGTTTTATCTAATCCTGAATAAAGAGAAGTGACCTTCCTATTGCATTTTTGAAAAGTTTATCTTCTCCATTCCGCTGCAGGAGGAAATAGTTCATGCAATAAAATCAGTTCATCATGTTCTAGAATGATTAAAATCCAGGCAGAGACTCTCTACAGAAACTAGGAAAAAATCTAACTCTGATAAGGAACAAAGATTTCTGGCTTGGTTAATGTCTACTAAATGTCTATTTAACATACCTATATTGTGGATATTTATTTTTTGTGTGCTGAATGTCTATATTGCCAACCAAATAATGTCATCAAATGCCCTTCCTTTCTACCTCAAAGGTTTTATATGATTTTTCATGTGACACTGCTATTGCATGATCTTATGGAATAGTGTTTCACTAATCATTCTGTTCTAATGTTACTTGTCTTTCCTTATCTTGTCTTTTCATCACTGCTGTATCCTACAGACTTTTGCCTTTCAGATAGTTTTGTATGCACATTATCACATCTATTAGTTTCTTTCTAAGGCATCTTACTCAACCAGCATTCCCAATGCATCTACTTCTTATCTCACCATGTAAGATTAATGACAAATTGAGTTGTACATGAATTAAAAAGTCTGGGAGTATATACAGCACAGAAAAAGCCAACCTGAGTCACATGAAAGTATATATAATCTATTCCAAACAATATATAATCTATTCCAAACAATATATAATCTATTCCAAACAATATCAGGATATTTTTCCCTGCAAAGCTGAAAAAAATATGCTGGAAGCAAGGGTTATAAGTAAAGGGACTGGAAGCGTTAACATTTATTTGTGAGTTGTTTATTTAGCAACCAGCTTTTTTTTTTTTTCTGTGTTCATGATTTGTGAAGATAGTGCAGAAAAAAATGGATGACCTGTTTCTAAGATACACAATTTTAGCAAGCATTTTGCAGAATAAGTGGACGATTTATACTAAATATGAGTAGTGAAAATTGTGACAATAAATTTATTTCTATAAGCATCCATCTCTTAAAAATCTGCAGACAGAATTCAATTGAAATGTATTACTATAGGCAGTATTCATGTAAATACATTACTAAATATAATCACATTTTTTATGGCCTAGAAATTCCACATATGAAGCTGAACTGAGCTCTCATAATTGAAATTATATGGGAGTTGGTTTGGCTCATGCAGTTTAATGTTTGAGCTGTTTTCACCTTGAAATCATAACCTGTGAATTTCTTCTTTCATTCAGGAGGGGCTATATTTGATTGCTTTATCAAGTGGGAATAAAAACTCTTTTCTTTCTCAGTGTACTACCATTTGAATGGCAGCTGATCCAGGAAAACTTGAGCAATTTGGGAGCATGGCTGGAGCAGTCTGATGTTCCAAACCACTCTAAAAGAAGAAATATTTTTTCCCACCTTCATGAAGGAGCTGGAATTCTGTGTCCAAGTATTCATTCTAGGAAGGGAAGAAGAGGAAAGCACTTTGGTGACGCTGGTCATCCAGTTCTGTGAAAATGGGTGGAAGAACAGATAGCAGGCCATGCAGAAATTAGATATGTTTTTTGATTAAAGTGCATTAATATGTGTCTAGTATTGTCCCTATCACTGAGATAAGAAAGAAATTCCATTGAGAATACATGACTTATGAAGTGACAGTCTTTAGCATACAGGAAAAAATATAAAGAGATATATTAATATAAACAGCAGTAATTGGACAATTCCATGAAATTTAAATATGTTTTATGCAGTTAATGCTATTGTTGCCTTTGTCATTTGAAAATTTTAAATGTACACATAATTTTTTATGTGGATGGCGAGATAGAGACCAGGAATTGACAGGTGCTGCTTTCAGATTTTTAAAAGATTTTTAATAACTAATCACTAAACCAGAAACTTGACAATGTAGACACATCATTTTCTGTGTTCTTGCAGTCTATTTTTGAAGACTGACAAACTAGAAAATATCACACTTCTTTGTATCAGATAGGTATTCAGAGTTCAAGCTCATTAATATTTTTCTTTTATAAAAGAAACCAGGCTCATTCTAACACCCTTGTCAGCTGTCAAAGTCTTCACATGTTTCTATTCATTGGTCCAGATAAAAGCCTCAGATAGGTCCATTAATTTCAGTGAAACTATGCAATTTATGCTTGCTTAATCCCGCTTGCTGCTGGAATAGTTCTATTCAGTTTTGCTCCAAATTAATCACAATTTCTGAAGAGAAAGGGAAGAGAAATAGCATCAGACACAGCAAGACCCTTCTGCATCTAACCCAGACCAACATTTGTCTACATTATAGTTATATTGCTTTATTTTCTCCATGCACTTTGAGTGGTTTTTTCCCCTTTATATATGCTTTCACAGCTGCCCTTGCTCTTCAGTTTTCTCAGCATGACTCTTCTCTTCTGCATCTGATATTTCTGCCTGACACATTACATGCATGTGGACAATTTCGTACACGTGGTATCACAATCTAATCTCAAAACCTAAACTTATTTTCCATGTCATGCTTATGGAATTTTTTAGGAGGGTATAATTCTATACTGATATGACTTTGGAAATAGCAAAACAACTTTGTTGACTGATTTTTTTTCTTTTTAGCAATTTAGATTTACTACTATAAATACATTTACTATTATTTTTATCTTTCTACTGAACTGTCCACTAGATGGACAAAAGCATAGTGAATATGGAGAGTTAAAGTTAAAAGAAAGCTATAACTCTGCAGGTAGGTAGTTATACAAGTTATATTCATTGGAGGTTGATGACAGGACTTTAATTCTCTTGTTTGAAATTGCTTTTCTGTCTTTTTATTTTTGCTTGTCTTCTACCTTCTCTTCTGTGCATTTTCTATTTACATGTTTCTTTCCCTACTGTGCACATTATTATGTGCATTGTATGCAGTTTATATTAGAGCTGTACTGTCAACGTCTTTAGGCAGTAATCCATGAAGATCACCTTATCCACTAGATATGGTATGGGTGGATGGTTACATGGATAAAAAAGTGGTTGGAAGGTCAGATCCAGAGGGTAGTGGTCAACAGTTCAGGGTCCCAGTAAACATCAGTGACAAGTGCTGTCCCTCAGGGATCTATTTTGAGACCAGTGTTGTTTAATACCTTCAGTGATGATGTATCGAGTGCCCCCTCAGCAAATTTACAGATGACATCAAGCTCAGTGTTGCTGTGGACACATCTGAAGGATGGGATGACATCCAGAGGGATCTGGACAGGCTTGAGAATTGGTCCCATGGGAATCTCATGAGATTCAACAAGACCAAGTGCAGTCTGCAGCTGGGGTACAGAAACCCCCACTACCAATCCAGGCTGGGAGATGAACAGATCCAGAGCAGCCTGGCTGAGAAGGACTTGGGGGTGCTGTGGATGAGAGGCAGGACATGACCCAGCCATGTGCCCTTGCAGCCCAGACAGCCAAATGTGTCCTGGGCTGCACCCAAAGCAGCGTGGGCAGCAGGTGAGGGAGGGGATTCTGCCCCTCTGCTCTGCCCCAATAAGACTCCACTTGTGGTGCCACATCCAGCACAGGAAGGACAGGGACCTGTTGGAGTGACTCCAGAGGAGATCACCAAGAGGATTTGAGGGATGGGGCACCTTTCCTGTGAGGAAAGGCTGAGAGAATTGTGATTTTTCAGCCTGGAAAAGATAAGACATCAGGGTGATGTAATTGCAGCCTTCCAGTACCTGAAGGGAGCCTACAAGAAAGGTGGCAAGGAACTTTTTACTTTGTCAGGACAGGACAAGGAGGAATGGCTTCAAACTGAAGGAGAGAAGTTTTGGATTAGATACTAAGAAGAAATGCTTTACTGTGAGGGTGGTGATGCACTGGAACAAGATGTCCAGAAGAGTTGGGGATGCCTCACAGCTGTAAGTGTTCAAGGCCAGCTTGGATGAAACTCTGAGCAACATATTCTAGGTGTCCCTGCCTATGACAGGGGGTTGGACTAAATTATCTTTAAGGTCCCTTCCCTCAAACTATCCTATCATTTTTCATTACACACAAGCAGTAAGTAAACAGATGAACTTCTAAGCATGCCCAGCCCAGTTCCTATTTACCTGATTCTAGTTTGGCTATATTTGGTTTCTGCAAGTACTTTGCCTGCTGCCTGTCAATGGTTTTAACACTGTCAAGGAATTCATTAATAAAAAATCTTCAGGCAATGTTTCCTGACCTTTCATCTAATTTCATAACCAACTGCTGTTTAGTATTTCTAAATATAATTTTCAAACCATTTGGGTGACATTTTAAATCACAATGTCAAAGCATGTGATTAATTGATTATGCGAAAATACCTGATAAAGTAAAGATTTCCTTAAGTTTTCCCAAAGAGGCTGAAAGATAGCAACCACTATGTTAACCTTTCCTCATAAGAGTCACTTTGGGCATTTTGAACAGGTTGCTAATTAGGCCATCAAAAGTGCAGGGATTCACTTGTCAAACTTCAAGGTTAAAGACACTCTAGATGATAGGCATAATTTTGGCTACCTCAGGAAATAAAAATGTTAACCAGCTTCACTGATTTTAAATTGCTGTTGACAGGATCTGAAAAAAACACTGACCCTTGTCATATTGAATTCATCTGTTAGTCAGACAAATGCTTATGGATAGGAAGACTGACACCGTTCACTATCTTTAATGGGTCTAAGATTGCAGCGTGTGAATATGTGCAGGGCTTTTACAAGGAGGCACTGAGAATACAAAAGCTTGAAGAAGGTTGTGAAACCCTGTAAGCTGGCCTGTTTCTTCAATTGTCATTTGGACTAAAAATCCTTTATTTGGCTTTCTCTTTAATTAATGCTGCTGTTCAGGAACATAGTGGCTTATAAGTACCAAACAAAAAGCAGACAGCTCAATTCTTGCTTAAACAGACTTTGACTTTTCTGTGGTATGACAGATAAAGATTTACCCTATTCCAATGTTACTAACAATACATATTTTTTTTTTTTAATTCTTGAAAAGTTTAGGGAAACATTATCTACAAAGAGAAGAAATCTCTAATTTTTTTGCGCAATAAATATAAAAACGATTATATGTTTTTTTTTCTCCCTCCTTTTTCCCAGATATCACTTTGTCATTGCTGCCAAAGCCCCACAAGGAACAGTCCTATCTGAAATCCCTCCAATTTCTCTTTTTATCCCAGATTATTTCTCTGTGCTTTTTTAATTTTATCAAACATCTCCATATTATAAGCAATACTTATATATAGGATGCCTACAATTTTAAGCCACATTTTGGATCCTCTGACTCTACACTTACCTATCAAATATTAGAAACGTTTAAAACAACAACATATAGAAAAAATACTAAAATCCACATACAATGAATACTTACAACCAGGCATAGAGACTGTTCTGTGACCCAGCCCAGAAAGGTTGCTGGTTATGCTACATTAAGTAACAAGACTTCGACTGAATGAAGGACTCCACAATCCAAGAGGAAGACTTAGCTACCAGTAGATTTGGGCTGATATCTCAAAAAGAAGCAAAAGAAACAAATTTTGACATCAGTTTTATAAGTGATGCTTTACAGAAAAGAAAGATGTCTTTCAGCACACACTTTGTCACAATTGTTGATACTTTTTTTTTTTTTT